>CAUYOR010099764.1:74-16068 GCA_963573925.1 Callimico goeldii | reverse complement strand
CTCTTGTTACCCAGGCTGGAGTGCAATGGCGTGATCTTGGCTCACCGCAACCTCCGCCTCCTGGGTTCAGGCAATTCTCCTGCCTCAGCCTCCTGAGTAGCTGGGATTACAGGCACGCACCGCCGTGCCCAGCTAATTTTTTTTGTATGTTTTAGTAGAGACGGGGTTTCACCATGTTATCCAGGACGGTCTCGATCTCTTGACCTCGTGATCCACCCGCCTTGGCCTCCCAAAGTGCTGGGAATTCTGGGTTTTTAAAATCTCTTTAAAAGGTAACTGACCGCCCAACATAAAAATGGCAACACTATATTTTGGAGTATATACATATGTAGCAATAATGCAACCAAAAAGGGGATGAGAAAAATTGAAGCACACTTTTGTTAAGGTGCTTATTCGGCACACGAGGTTGTATTATATTACGTGAATACAGACTATGATAAGCAGAAGTATGTACATTACACACCCTTAAGCAACCATTAAAAAAGAAGAGAAATAGCTAATCAGCCTATACTGTAGACAGAATTTTAAGTTGAAATCATTAAAAAAAACATGTCCAAATGACTGAAAAGAAGCTATGGAAGATGGAGGAGGGGCAAAAAGAACAAATTGGTGAGCAACAAATGAACAGCAAGATGGTATACTGAAACCCAACCATACTAATAATTACATGAAACGTAAATGGTCTAAATGCTCCAATTGTACAAAGATATTGTCAGATTAGGTTTTTTTAAAGCAAGAGACCCAACTGTGTTGTCTACAAAAAACACTTGTTAAATGTAACGACAAGAACAGGTTATGTGCAAAAGAATGGATAAACAGTCACCACAGAAACGTCATCGAAACAAAGCTGGAGCGGCCATTCTAATATCAAATAATTTCAAAATAAGAAATATTACACCAAAACTAAGGAAGACCATTTCATAAGGGTAAAGGTTAATTCCCCATGAGGATGTTAAAATTCTAAACATGTGTGCACCTAGTGAAATCAAGTAGAACAGATGAAGCAAGAACCAACAGAACTGAAATGGGTAATAAACAAATCTCCAATTATAGCTGGAGATGACAATACTCCTAATAATTTTTAGAATAGGGAAACAAAACTCAATAAGGATATAGAAGCCTTGAACGGCATTATCAACAAACTCTACCCCACTGACATTTAAAGAGCACTCCACCCAAGAACCACCAAGTATACACACTCTTCAAGTGTACACAAACATTCACCAAGGTAAACATAATCTGGGACATAAAACAACTCTCAACAAATCCAAGAGGACTGAAATCATAAAAGGTATGTCCTCTGACTACAAGGTAACTCACCTACAGATCAATAACAGAAAAATACTGGGAAAGTCCCCAAATATTTTTTAAATCCCCAAATTCTTGGAAATTAAATGACGTACTAATAAATAACGCATGCGTTAAAGAAGAAACCACAAGGGAAACTGAAAAATATACCACTCTGAATCAAAATGAAAACACAACATGTCTGCCTGTGAGCACATCCACAGGACTTCTTAGCATTAAACGTTTACATGAGAGAAGAAAGGACAGCCTAATGATCTAAGCCTCTACCCTAGAAAACCACAAAAAAGAAATTAAACTGAAAGTAAGCACAGGAAAGAAATAATAAACAGCAGAAATCAATAAGAGAGAAAAAAAGAAAGAAAAATCAAGTAACAACACTTGGTTCTCTGAAAGTAAAATGGATAAACCTCCAGCCAGACCAGTTAGCCAAAAAAGGTGACAAAGTACAAATTACTGATACCAGGAATAAAAACAAGGACATGACTCAAAATCCCACAGGTATTAAAAGGATAAAGGAATATAAAAATAACTTTAGGCCAATAAATTCAACAACCTTAGACAAAATGGTCAAATTCCTTGACAAACACAAAAATCCCAAGAAGTCACTCAGGAAGAAATAAATGGCCTGAATAGCCTTAGAGCCACTGAAAAGCTGAATTCATAGTTAATGTCATTTTCACAAAGAAAACTTCAAACCCAAATAGCTTCACAGGTAAATCCTATGAAGCATTTAGAAACGAGACAATGCTAACAGTACACAATCTAATCCAAAATATAGAAGAGGCCTCCTTTCATGAGTGCAGGATTGCCCACTTAACAAAGCAGACAGACACCTAGGAATGCCGCTGCCCAACACCGCTCACGAACACACACAAATCCTTAAATGTATCAACAAGTTAAACCCAGCAATCTTGAAAACAGAAATCCATCAAATCCAGGTGGGCCCTTAACTAGCAACACAAAATTGGCTGAATACATGGAAACCAATGAGAATGTCATCCACCATATTCACTGCAGCAAGATGTCCCCCATCTGATAAAGGGCACCCACACAAACCTACAGCTGACCACACACCACAGTGAAAGACAACACAAAAGCCATGGTGGATGCCTCCTCGAGAGCCCAGATGACGACACTCACAGTCAGGGCAGCCACAGGCAGGTTCACTTCAGAACATCCTGACGAAGCAAACTTGCCAACTATACTAAATCTTAACCCTTCTTAACATTTTGTGACCTAATGGGAAGCGCAGGAAAGCACTTCTGCCATAAACCAGAGCGACGCTGCCACCAGGAGGGCGCCACGCATGGCAGGGACTACTGATGAACGCAGCGACTTCATTTCAGAACAGCTTCCCCAGTGTGAATGACTCACAAACTGCGGTTATTCAGACTTGTATGTCTGGCAGACGTTTTCTCAGCAATGAACAGTCTGCACCTGTAATTAACACAAGTGACAGTATGTGCTGCTGAAGACACATAAAATGGGAACTTCCTTTTTACGAAACGTTTCCGTAGAGATGGGGATCTTGCTATACGGCCCAGTCTGGTCTCTAACTCCTGGCCTCAAGTGATCCTCCCACCTCCACCTCCCAAAGTGCTGGAATTACAGTCATGAGCCACTGTGCCTAGTCAGAACTTTCAAGCAATGATTAAAATTTTAGGATACTGGTACCCAGAACCATGAATTCCCAACACTAACCGACTTTTCTAAGGAGAACAGTGACGATATTAGCGAATATTATTTTTAGTACTGTATCATGAAACATCGACGTTTGGAAGATCTGTGTAACACAATGAAGCAACATTTTCCACAGGGCCCATGAAAGGCGTTAGGAAATCACTCAGAGTGCGAGGCATGCCGACGGATTTTAACGTCACGGAGAGCAAAAAGTTCAGAGGGGGTCTTGGAGTGCACACTGCTGCAAACGCTCAGGAAAACACCACTTGCCCAGTCCCGAGGTGCTGTCAAAGGGAAATATCCTCAATTATTTGACAAAGGTATTACAACACTATTCCTTTTTCCAATTACTGATCTGAATGAGGCCAGGTTCTCTTCATGTGCTTCGAGCCAAACAACATATCATAACAGACTGAATGAAGAGGCAGATAGACAGGAAGAAACGTGAGGAGACAGAAGTTCGCTGTCTTCCATTCATCCTGATGCTACGAAGTTTTAAAAAATGGAAACTGATAACATTCCTCACTAGATTTTTTTTATGGAAACTGTAGCTACTTTTTATTTTACAATGTTATTTATGCAAAAAATCTAATAGGCTATTATCTAAATGAATTAATATTTTAAAATTTCTCAATGCTAATTTCTAATGGGGTAAGTATTAATATACAACTCACATAATCTCTTTGGGATCCCTCCTAAGTTTTAAGTATGAAAAAGGCTCTGAGACAAAACAGTGTGAGAACCCCCAGCAAGGAAGACAAACAGAGCTCCCACCCCAACCGCTCCACCCCCATCCCTACCCCTGTGAAACATGGAGACGGCTCTTTAGGGACCTAATCTCCCCATCCACAAATGTGAGAACGGAGAAACACACGCGTGTCCTTCGTCGAAGGAGGAACGTAAGGGTCCTTGTCTGCCCTCATAGGAAAATATGCATTCTCCCTTTCTTCATAAAAGCATTCCACCACCTCCACTCTGCCACCATCACTCACACAAACTTTTCCACCAAAACGTAATTTATTCCCTCTGGGAGATATTCTCATAAGGATCCACTCAAGAACTTTTCACTACTTTGGCTTAAAGTTGGAAACAAGCAGAATACTTTGGCACAAGTCAGTGTATGACTACAATTCCATATGAAAACATTTAAAATACAGTAGATTTTTGGTCAAGATGAAAGACAAAAAAAAAAATCAACCAATCTATTCTAATTGGGTTCCCATGGTAACTGTACAATTGGGTTTTTCAATATAACATCCCCAAGGCCCAATGCACACTTGTAAAATATACTTCCAACAGCCTGAATTGTTTTTACATTACAGCACTCCCAGGAAGATCAATTATTATACGTCCCCACCCTAACTATTAGTGGCAGAAGATGTTAACACTATTTGCCATATTAACATAAGTCATGTAAAGGAACACAACATATCACAATAATTATATAAAACTAATCATACACTTCAGATTCATCAAGCATGTTCTGGGTAATAAACCGACACAACTGCTGTCACAGAATCATGTTTATGAAATGTAAGAAATCACACCCAACTACAGACCAAACCATTATGCCTCTCTTATTGATTTCAAGGATAAACAGAATCAATCATTAATAATTACATTTTAAGATGACCCTCAAGGTTAATCATATTCTTAGAGACTCTCGGTATAGAACTGAACAACAGACGTAGCTGTGCTAATAAATAAATAAAAGATAAGGATTCAAATCCACACTTTAAATATTAAGCGCACTAGAGAAATCATATCACATGCCCTAAGCCAGGACTCTAGCTTTACCTGTACTCACCACAGCATCCTCTCCCTGCACAGTGGGGCCTCCCAAAGTCCGATTCCAGGGGCACAGCGCCAGCCTGCACAGCAAGGGCACAGACAGCCAGAAGTGGGGGCAGAGCCAGAGCTTAGGAATGACAAGATCCATCAGGAAAAAGTTGACAATTTGAGTTTCCGTTGCAACAGTCATAAAATCCACGAACTTTACACATTTTGCAGATCGACAACCCACAACACGAATTGGTGAGTTAGAAGTAACTTTAACCTTTTCTATCTACCTTTCCTATGGCGCCCCCATCGGTAGCCACATAAACCAATTTGATGAGGTGGGGGCCAGTGGGGCTTTCAGCAAGAAATGTCTTACAAGGTCCCTAAATCAACAGAGACCCCCCAAACAGACTCAGAGAGCATTCTTAGCCTGAAAAGCAGCAAACGGTGTGGTTCGGAGAGATGTAGCCCGTGTCTCACCGGATGACCACATGCTGTCCCTTGAACCAGGCCGAATTAAAATGTGTAAAGTGACCAATCTGGAGGGAAAAAAAATCAGCCAACCAACAAAAACATCCCAATGAACCTGTAGACTGGTTTAAGAAACCGGTCACGTGGCATCTGAGCTGGTCTCTCCTTCCCAGCAGAGTGTTGGTTCCTCCACCACTTACCAGAGCATGCCCACCCAGGCCAGGACAGCACCAGGCCTTGCCATGGTCCGCCGGCCTCCGGGGTCTCCTGTCTTGCCTGCCAAACCCTTTCTGGTGAGGCTTTCTTTTCTGGCTTGCAGAAAGCCACCCCCTTGCTGTGTCCTCACACAGGGCAGGAGGGAGAGGTCCTTCTTTTCTCTAAGAAAACAGATCCTTTCTTTCTCTGCTAAGGCCACCAATCCCAGCAGCAGAAGGACCACACTCCTGTGACTCAGCCTCAATTTCCTCCTAAAGGTCCCATCTCCAAATACAGCCAAATTGGAGGTCAGGACTTCAGCCTGTGAATCTTGGAGACACAGCTCAGTCCACAGCACCCTGTGTCCAGCGTGCTCTGCTGGGCCTTCTAGCAAGTACAAGCCACACACCAGGCCTTGGAGAGCATCCAATCTAGCATCCCCCCAATCAAGAGATGGAAATGATACAAGTAAAGTAGCAAACAGTGACATGTGAAGGGCCCCTGAGAGGGAGAGGTCATGGGGGCTGAAGCAGCTTCTGGAAGAGTGGGGAGGATTCAGAGAGGGCAGCAGAGCACGTCTGTGTGGGGGTCAGAAGAGGTTCCCTGAGGATAGAGCAGAGGCAGCTCTGGGAAGAGAGGGACATGGGTCCCCCACTCGCCCACCCTCAGGGCAGAGCACAGATGCAGAGACCCAAGACAGGCCCAAACGCAGGAGGCCAGCATTGCCAGGGTCCCCTGAACCCGCAGACTTGCCTGGCCTGTGAGAGGAGTCCATAGGCGGGGAAGCTGCTCTCACCCTGTCTGTGCCAGTGCCCAGCTCAAAACCATTTCTGGTCCTTACTAAGTCACTCAGTCTGAGGTGGGTTTAACATTTCCAGAAGCTTCTCAGGTGCTGCAAGGACAGAAAAGAGAGGCGGTGTGGGTGTGCAGGGGACTCTGAGTTGGGAGGATCCCTGACCCCTTGTGGCAGGATGCATGGGACAGCACCCGCTCCAGCCACCCGTGCAGCCCCAACATGGCCTTGGTCCCAGAGCTGACTTTCCCACTTGGCCACTCCCAGCAGCCTGACAATGGGTCCCAGTGTCCCGATTCACGCCAGCTAAACCAGGGTAGTGTGAGCATCCAGGAACCCAACAGACCACCAGACCACAGAGTCAGGAGGGCCCCAGGCAGCGCTTTCCCCAGGAGCTGCAGGATTCTGGGAAATCAGGACACCCCTGGAGACCGCGGAGCTGCTTCTCCCCCACTTCTCCCCGACCAGCACACAAGCCTTCCATCTTTCTAAGAAGTCATCTGCTACAACTGTCCTGACCTCATAGCTGGGGGAGAAGCATCTCATGTCCAAAGAAGGAAAGTCTTATTAGCAAAAGATCCCCACACCCATAAGAGAAAAATGAGTGAGGAAGTGAGAGCCATGACCCCGGAGGCTTTCTGGAGTGAAAAACAATCCAGAAAATGCAACAAGGACAGCAGGGGCCATGTCCAGCTAAAGGGAAATGACCCAGGCTCTGGGAGACGTTCTAATTACACCTACGGCAAAATACAACAGGAAGGCTTGCAAGCCCATGCTTCCGGAGAAGAAACAAAGAAAATTAAACGGCTGCTTCTGCCTCAAGGCCCAGGTGGACTCAAGCGAGTGGCAAAGTGACAGCAGTGATGCCCAGGAGGACCCTGGAAGGAGAGCTGAAGGAAGGCAAGGACCATTCGCCCAGTCTGCCTGGGATAACCCCATTTTAGCACTGAAAGTCCTGCCGCCTGGCAAATGGTTGGTCACCCACGAGCATGGCACAGATCGTGGCTCTCCAAGAGCCTGTCCTCTTGCTGTGACCACGGGGTGGCTAACTGTGGCCAGGAGGGTGGAGAACGCTGAACTTACCTTCAGAACCTGTGCATTCCTTCTGAGGAACGGTTCTTCCTTATTTCAGAAGTGGCACCATGGAAGCGGCCTCCCCAGCAGCCTCCTGTGTCCCAGTGGGAACTCCCTCCCTGCCCACGTCACCCACCCCTCGGGCTGGCCTGGGCTGGAGACCGATGGTCGGCAGAGGCACAGGGAGTGTGCTCATCAGCCCACACGAGACAGCACCACAGCATCCATCTGACTCGACAGCTTAATCTGATGATAACGCAAGGCTGACGGAAACGAATTGTTCTGCGCAATAAAGAATAGCACACATGGGCTTTTGTTGGGATAGCTAGCTAAACTCCGTCACTTTTAGAAATATATCATTCCTTTTCCACGCCCATCATTCTAGGAACTTCCACTCGCGCGTTAAAGGCCTCACTAAGAGCCGCCACATTCGTCGTGCCCGTCTCTCAAGCACCGGGCTGAGTGCAGCACACACTTTCCACTTTCTCCTCTGATGCCCAATACCCAGACACACAACCCAGCCCTGCTGGCATGACTTTAGACCACAACCGCAGGAGGCTGAGACCCTGGCTTTAACGCTCCTAGAGTCAACCCGGGCCTGTAACAGCAGCCTCAACACCCCCCTGTAACCCCCTTCTCATCTATGCTTCCAACACACCGACCCGCAGCCCCCCATGCCCCCGCCACTCTCACTCCTCCCCCGGAGCCTCCTCCCCAGACCTTCCATGTGGCTGCCACCTCTCACTGTTCCAGCCTTCACTCAACAGTCACTTTCTTACAGAGGCCTTCTTCAGCATCTTCAACCACTCACCGAGGCCCCCCACAAAGGCAAAGCTCTTCACCTCATTCTGTCTGGCCAGCCCTCACCAGCACCTACAAAATGTGTGTGTGACAAGCACGTCTCCCCACCACACAGGGAGCCCCTTGAAGACAAGGCTCCTGCGAACCCAGGCCCTGGAGGAAGCCCAGCCACCCTCGTCAATGTCTGCTGCCCAGGGGCACGCTCAGCCACACCAGCCCATGAAATGCATCACGGTGTTTAAGGAAACTCGGTCCCAGCATACACTATTTCTAATTTACCTTCTAATGTGACTGTATCCCTAACACCTGACAGTTTAGTTTTTAAAATTCCACGACTCCTGCAGGTTGTATGGGTTACTTCCAACAGGACCAGGCTGGGGTAGGAGAACTGGTACTGAGCCTGGGTCTGCCGGTACTGAGCCTGGGTCCGCCGGTACTGAGCCTGGGTCCACCAGTACTGAGCCTGGGTCTGCTGCTGCCATCCCCACCTGAACATGCTGCAGCAGAGCAATCTCTTGCCTCAGAACCCAGATGCCAGGCAGGGCAGAGGTGTTTACCCTCCCAAAGCCAGCTGCTTTTCTCTGGCTTCCCTCACACAAAAAGCAGACACACCAAGGCTTTCCTCTCTCTAAATAAGAAAAGCAATTCTAAACTGAGTCACTCATAACCACACTCTCCGACTCCTGCCTGCTCTGCTCTACCAGACGCCACCAGGGCTGACCCCAGCTATATCTCCTGGAACTGTCTCCACCCTGCCCGGCCTGCTGCCACCAATCTCCCTCTTCTCTGTCACGCAGCTGTCTTGTCAGCCACGTGACCTTCCATGGGAGACACTGACAGCCTGGTGTCGCCCCTCACCCAGTGCAGCATTTGGGCTCCCAAGGCCCTGGTCCCGCCAGCTGGCTCTGCCTTCCAGTCCAGCCCCACAGGCCTGCCAGACCCTGCTCAAACTGAACTGCGGCCAGGTCCCCAAATGCACCTGCACCCACAGTCCCACTGCTCTACTCACAATGCCCAGCCCTTGGGCCACGTGGAGGAAACTGATCAGTAGCCCCAGTCCCGTAAACGTTTCAGAGGGAATCAGGCCCGGGTCCCTGGCCTGAAGGGACATGATGAGGTGTGTGTACAGTCCCAGGACATGGCTGGCTCTCAGCATGCTCCCATCTTTCCTCTGGCCCCACCGCCCTGGGCACTCCACTGTCCAGTGAGGTGTGGGGTAGGCTTGAACGATGATGTGCAAGGCACACACAAGGATGGCTTTGCCATCTCTCGTCCTCACTGCACCCAGCCTCGGCTATGGCTGTCTGCCTGCCTTGGTGGGGTCGCAGCGCCTTCAGGCAGGAATGCACTTGGGCACAGTGCTTTTCCCACAATGCTAAAGACAACACTTGGTGACAAGGATGTTCAGAAAACTTTAGTTACGTAAACAGGTATGCCCTGTCTTGCCCCTTAATGGACTTCTAACAGCTTCTCAGGCTCATCATGGCAAAGACAGCCTGGCACAAATGGTTATGAGCCTGCACTTGGTTAACAAATAAACCTGGGTTGAAAACAAAACCCTACCTCTACCC
Organism: Callimico goeldii; assembly: GCA_963573925.1. Classification (NCBI taxonomy): domain Eukaryota; kingdom Metazoa; phylum Chordata; class Mammalia; order Primates; family Cebidae; genus Callimico; species Callimico goeldii. Next base: position 6,396 of record CAUYOR010099764.1, on the reverse strand, counting down.
CAGGAGACCTGTGCAAGTCACTCAAACTCTCTGAGGCCCGGGTTCCTCATATGCAAAACAAAGATACTCACAGTGTTGCCTCCTTTAAGGTGACCTTGAGCATTTCCTAAGCTGGTCTGCACAAGGCAACAAGCACAGCACGCCCCAAATAACTACCAGGGTGAGCTGAGCCATGGCATGAGATTAAGGAGACACCCAAAATAAAAACAAGACCCATTTCCGCAAACACACAAAATACTGCAGACTTTCTATTTTTGACCAAGCTTACCCAGTGGACCTGCGTTACCCCTCAGTGCTGTGGTTGGAATGGCTGTCACACATGGAAAAATACTGTCACATGCTGGTGTCACTGCTGGTTCCTGGCCACTGCCATCGTGTCAGATCCTGTGTCGGTCCTTTGGGAAGTTCTTTCACTTTAACCGACTACTAATGTCAAGGCTCCCAGACAGTGTCTCGGGCTGTCAGTCACTGCCAAGTGCCCCTAGGAGCATGCTCAACGCCCACCTGCCTGCTCTAGGCCAGCGTGGCACACCTGAATCTTCAGAACGCTGCCAGCTGGGCAGAGCATCAGGAGGCTGGGCAATCCTGCAGCACTTGATAATGTCTACTGTGAGAAAGCAGAAACAGGTGGCAGGGCCAGCAGCCTCCTTACAGACAAAAGGATTTCAGAGACCTAGCAAATGGATAGGGAGCCACTTTCTGCTCCACGCAGACAAAGCTCTGTGTCCTTCTGAAACCTCAGACACATCAGAGGTGACAGCTGTGGCCAAGTGACCTGGACCTCTAGTCCTGCCTCCACCAAAAACGGAGGGACTCTGCATCCACAAACACCAACTGCCTTCACTCAGGCCTCCCCAGTGCCAGGCCTCCTTCTGGATGGGAACTGTGCGGGCCCTACTTTCAGAGAAATCTGGCCTTGGAAGGTTAAGTAACTCCGCTCAAGGGCACCGGACTGTAACTCGTGGGTTCAGGTCCAGATGGAAGCCGGTCTGTTCCCAGAAGGTACACTCCTGACCACCGTGCACACGTGCCCGCTGAGGGCTCAGGTGTGTGCAGACCGAGTACAGATTCGGATTGGACTGAAGCGAAATGAGGGCTCAAAATGGTTCATCCCCATCTTCTCATTTCACCCTTCCATGAGACTCAGCTCCAAATTAAAATTCTACCCATGAAGTGCTTTTTACTTTTTAAAAATATGGATTTATTGTCTGGTGTGCTTATACATAACCCAGTAGACAGAATAAGCATGATCGTCCCCACCCAAAAGACGAGGAGGTACCTGGAGGGCTAAGGGCTGCCCAGGGTGAGCCAGCTGGGAAACAGCATCGCTCCCACACACGACTCTGGCACTTCCCGTAGAAAAGCTCCATGGAGTTTTACAAACTGGATTCAGCTGTGCCTCTGAAAGGTAACCCTCACCTGAGACCAGGAAAATGCTTTGACCCAGAGGGGGATGAAAACAAGAAACCCTCTCAAAAGGAAAGAGGGAGTGAACTACGACATGGCTGTCCCTGTTCATACTTCACAGTTGTTTGTAAAATGAATGCCAGAGTTCTGGTAACATCTGCACCTTTTGTCATAACCACAAACCACAAACTTGAATGCTATGATAACATGTTGGGTTTGCATTTCGAAGAGATTCACATGTCTCAAGAGTTACAAAATCATACTCAGACCCATATGCACAACCTGCAGCAATGCCAGCTGCCAATGGATCCATTTGGAAGGGGGACTTGGAGCTTGCCTGGGCTGGACAGCGCTACTTCCCAGAGCATCCTAAGGCCTCCCCTAGAGGGGCTCAAGCATTAGGATCTGCCACAATCCCCTGGCATCCCCAGTTTCTGAGCCCATAGGTCTGTCACGGGGCCCTGTCATTGACAGACCTCTAGCCTGCATCCTCAGTAATTCTGACGCAGAGGACCCAGGCCACCCTCGGAGAGACGCTCCTCCGCTGTGGCTTGTGAAGATCCCACTTTACGGAGAGCAGCAGGTTCAAGGGGCTGTGACTCGTTAGCCTTTGCTGGAACTGCATTCTGGTGGTGGCTCTTACCCCACGAGAGCAGGAAGGACACCTGAACACGACAGCCCTGGCTGCCCACCAGAGGCCTTTCGGTTGGGGAGTAAAATGCAGCTAAAAGTTTAAAAGCAAATGAGAAGTAACTAGCAGTTGTTTATCCCATCTCAGCGTAGAATGCCCCGTCTCCTTCTCTGTCCTTAGATTCGCTCACTCTCTTCACCCACCTAAACATCCCTGAACATCCCGTGCCAGAACTGCCTGATCTGTCACTATGGTAAGAGTTTTCTAAACCTCTATGCAGAGGACTCAATTTGTCAGTAAAAACTGCCACCCGCGCTGTGCTTGCAGAAAAATGTCCATAAAGGCATTACTGCGACTGGCAGATCGATGTTTATAATAAAAACAAACAAATTTAACAAGCGCCTGCTTTTACAAGCCACGCCATTGGTGGACTACCCATTCGGTGTCCCCCCCGCCCAGAGTTCCGGGAATGGGCGACAGGGCTGGAGTGGGAGATTCTGCTGACTTCACAAGTGTCACAGGTAGGAAATTATTCTAACGAGAAACTTTTCAGAGTAGGAGAGTGAACACACCAGGCACTTATTGCGCTCTCGTCATTCCTTTCGTGGTTACACACACTACGACTAATTTAACAACCAGAAGAAAGTTTCTGTGGAATTTTTAACTGGTTTTATAACAGCTACCTCACATACCAAATGAGTGGACTCCAGGTGGTGAAGGGGACACGAGGCCTACTTGGAGAACCCTGCTCTGCTGGGTTTTCAGTTAACTGAAAACAACTGTGGCGTCAAAATCAAGCTTCACCATGGACAGCATCTGCGTCGGGAACCCCAGGGCAGCCTATTCAGTTACTTACTGAAGGAGCCACGGGAGCGTGGGCTGCCGCAGACTGACTGCACTACCGGGCCCCGAACACCTCGGCAGGACTCAGCCATCCCTTTACAGAAGAACCACACCTGCCAAAGCCACTCTGATGCTTCAAGGATGAACAAGAGTCACAAAATGATTTCTTCCTCTTCATGAATAAATGACTTTAACAGTTCTATGAAGGAGTAAGTCATTCATTCCATTCCATACTATACTCATTAACTATATAATTTCCCCCAAACTACGCAGCCCTCCCATACAAGCTGTACTATTTTTGTAAGTCAAAAGAAAATTAGACTGTTTCCACCAGCCAGCAGATACTCAGCAGTTAATGAAAAGCCATAGAACACACATCTTGCAATATTTGGTCCACAACACAAGGCCGCCAACTTCTACCTATCTCTACCCAAGACAGGCCTGCAGAGCTAACAGGGCAGGTCAACAAAACCCTCATGCCAACCAAGGGCCCTCCTGCATAGCTCACACCTCCTCCCCTCCCAGATCAACCCTTTCACTTCAAACCAAGAGTAGGGCGTATAGCTGGCTTGCGCATCAGGAGTGTCTATAAAAAGGCTGACCATGGGCAACCCATGGTCATGTGACGGTTTGTGTGTCTCTGATTTTAAAACCTTCAGGTTTGGTTTAAATAATATTCTGCCAGGCCAGGCATGGTGGCTCACAACTATAATCCCAGTACTTTGGAAGGCCTAGGAGGGAAGATCGCTTCAGTCCAGGAGTTCGAGACCACTCCAGGCAACATAGAGAGACACTGCCTCCACACACACAAAAAAGAAATTAGCCAGGTGTGGTGGCGCACACCTATAGTCCCAGCCACTTGGGAAGTCAAAGCAGGAGGTTCTCTTGAGCCCATGAGTTTGAGGCTGCAGTGAGCTATGATCTCACCACTGTACTCCAGCCTGAGCAACAGAGCAAAACCTTGCCTCTAAAAATAATAAATAATATTCTTGAATAAGACCCCAGCTCTTTCAGAAAGTAGCTGTATCGAAAGCGACCTGTCCCAGGAAACAGAGGGTCAGGAAGGACTGTAGCAACGGCCCAGGAGCTGAATGAGCACAGGGCCCTTCAGCGTCTGGGAGGCTCAATGTGTCCCCTGGAGGGACTAGAGTCCCAAAAGGAAGTAAAAAGCCTCAGGGAAAGTGGGTCTGGACAAGGAACTTTATGCTGGGGCAAGGGGGTCAGATTAAAGCATGAAAAAAAAAAAAGAAATTTAAAGGGAAAGACAATGCAGAAAAATTCAGTTTTGCCTCCCCCGTTTTTTTCTATCAAAGAGAATATACTACAAACTGAAAAAGGCATTAACACCAAAAAACCTGAGTGTTCAAATCACTGGCTCCTAAGTGTATGTCCTCTGCAAAATAAGAACAAGATAATTTAGTACGTTTATTTTATTTTAAAATACTGAAAGAGTTAGGATTTTGGAGTCCTAAGAAAGGGAGGGAAGGCAAGTTCTTCTTCAGGCCTTGCCCTGCCCCCCTTCTTCCCTGCAGAACAGAAGAGGCCCTGATTGAGACACCTGTGAAGGAAACCCAAACTCACCTGGGATGGGAAGGCCCAGGTGACATCAAACAAAGACCTAACAGACAGCCCTGGCCTTCTCTACCAGAGGAAAAGTGTAGGAATCTGAGCAGCCGAACAACACATAAGGAGGGCACTATTTCTTTAAACCTAACTAACAGCCCTTTTAGAGTAACGCCTAATTCTATTAAACCCTTATTGTGATACAGACTTTTTTTTTTCCTTTGAAACAGAGTTTCACTCTCTTTGCCCAGGCTGGAGTACAATGGTGAAATCTCGGCTCACTGCAACCTCCACCTCCAGGATTCAAGTGAATCCTGCCTCAGCCTCCCAGGTAGCTGGGATTACAGGCGTGGACCACCACGCCCGGCTAATTTTTGTATTTTTAGTAGAAATGGGGTTTCATCATGTTGGCCAGGCCAGTCTTGAACTCCTGATCTCAGGTGATCAGGAGTGTTGATCACCCAAAGTGCTGGAATTACAGGTGTGAGTCACTGTCCTAGCCCAGATATTTTTTTTTTAAACAAAAAACCTATTTACATTGAAAAGTACCTGAGTATAGCTCTGTACTGGAGGCCTACTTCATCCCGGCCCCTGGACTGTGGCAAACACTACTCCACTATTCAAATTGTCACCTGAGGGAGGGCCCCAGAAGAGAGACACCGGCAGAGAAAGACCAGCTCTCTTCTGCTACTTGCAAGTAGGCTCTGGTCCCATCAAGTATCCTGGCCCTGAGTTAACGTGATATTAACCACCAGCCAGGCTCTGACGCGGTTTCCTCCAAAGTTTTCACACCCCCACCCACCAAATGTGCTAAGCTTTCAGTTTTTTAGAATCTTGTTCATCTCCCTGAGTGTTTTAGCCATTGAGAGAACCCAGAAAATAACAAAACCATCACCTAGTCACCTGCCCAGGGACGGGAGAGATGATGGGAGTCTGACCTAACAGATACTCTACAGGTGTATACTTGATGCCTATGTAAATTACCCGTCTAATTCTCAGCTCTCCGTGCTCAACCGCTTAACATTCTGCTAACAGCTATGGTGACCCCTCTCTGTACCAAGCCACTTTCCTTTGTCTGATGATGGTCCCAACAGGCAAAGGTTGCACACGTGTATAAAGTCTGCTTTCCAGGACAGAAAGCCAGCTACTCAGGTGAGGCAACCGAGAGCAACCACTCTCAGGTTTCAGGAGATGATGAATCCACAAGTGGGACACACATAGTTCAGAACTCCTCAGCAGCGTTATCACTGACGGGGGAAAGACGATGCCCAGCGCGCGGGGCTCTCGAACCCGCCTTGCTTACTCCAAGTGTTGAACACAATTAGGGTGTGATATACACAAACTCCAGCCATGGTAACGAGGAGGCCCTTAGAACTTGGCCTCCAGCAGGAAGTTAATATAGGACTCTGCCCAAGTATGCTAAAGGCTTGCTGCAAGCCAAGGCCTGCGCAGGGGCTTCTGGAAGCTTCCCGCAGCAGCTAGAAGCACGAAGAGCCCAGGGCCTGGGGCTGGCACCCGGAGGTAAGGCAGGGGCTGCCACGACCCCCACCCCACGCGAGGCCACAGTCACTGCAGGGCAGCCTGGTCCAGGAACCCCAGGCACCAGGGAAGGCTGGGGTAGGTGGGGATCAGGGCAGCCCCAGCCCCGACGGAGAGGTGAGGGCGCCTGCAGGACCACTCGAGGCTGCCGCCTTCCCCAGGGAGAGCCCCGCACTGTGCCGGGAGCTAGGCGGCTCAGACACTCACCAAGTCGCAAACGGTGCGGACCGCGAGTACCTGCAAGCGCCGGGACGCAAAATATTCCAGAAGCGCGGGCTGCCCCAGCATATCCGGGGCGCGGGGGCGGGGCCCGGGCTGAAGGGCGGGGAAGGGGGCGGG
>CAUYOR010099763.1:81-41144 GCA_963573925.1 Callimico goeldii | reverse complement strand
AGACGACATAATTGTATATCTGAAAGACCCCATTGTCTCAGCACAAAATCTCCTGAAACTGATAAGCAACTTCATCAAAGTCTCAGGACACAAAATCAATGTGCAAAAATCACAAGCATTCATATACACCAATAACAGACTTAAAGAGAGCCAAATCCAGAACAAACTGCCATTTGCAATTGCTACAAAGAGAATAAAATACCTAGGAATACAACTAACAAGGAACATATAGGACCTCTTCAAGGAGGACTACAAACCACTGTTCAACGAAATAAGAGAGGACACAAACAGATGAATAAACATTCCATATTCATGGTTAGGAAGAATCAGTGTCATGAAAATAGCCATACTGACTAAAGTTATTTACAGATTCAATGCTATCCCCATCAAGCTACTACCAATGACCTTCTTCACAGAACTGGAAAAAAAACCACCTTAAACTTGATATGGAACCAAAAGAGAGCCCACATAGCCAAGTCAATTCTAAGCAAAAAGAACAAAGCTGGAGTCATCACACTACCAGACTTCAAACTATACTACAAGGTTACAGTAATCAAAACAGCATGGTACTGGTACCAAAACAGATATAGACCAATGGAACAGAACAGAGGCCTCGGAGGCAACACAACACATCTACAACCATCCCATCTTTGACAAACCTGACAAAAACAAGCAATGGGGAAAGGAGTCCCTGTTTAATAAATGGTGATGGGAAAACTGGCTAGCCATAGTGCAGAAAGCAGAAACTGGACCCCTTCCTGATACCTTACACTAAAATTAAGTCCAGATGGATTAAAGACTTAAACATAAGACCTAACACCATAAAAACCCTAGAAGAAAATCTAGGCAAAACCATTCAGGACATAGGTGTAGGCAAGGACTTCATGACCAAAACACCAAAAGTATTGGCAACAAAAGCCAAAATAGACAAATGGGACCTAATCAAACTCCACAGCTTCTGCACAGCAAAAGAAACAGTGATTAGAGTGAATTGGAAACCAACAGAATTGTAAAAAAATTTTGCAGTTTACCCATCTGACAAAGGGCTGATATCCAGAATCCACAAAGAACAAAAACAGATTTACAAGAAAAAAAACAAGCCCATTCAAAAGTGGGTGAAGGATATGAACAGACATTTTACAAAAGAAGACATACATGAGGCCAACAAACATATGAAAAAATGCTAATCATCACTGGTCATTAGAGAAATGCAAATCAAAACTACATTGAGATACCATCTCACATCAGTTAGAATGGCAATCATTAAAAAATCTGGAGACAACAAATGCTGGAGAGGATGTGGTGAAATAGGAACACTTTTAAACTGTTGGTGGAAGTGTAAATTAGTTCAACCATTGTGGGAGACAGTTTGGTGATTCCTCACAGACCTAGAAATAGAAATTCCATTTGATGCAGCAATTCCATAACTGGGTATGTATCCGAAGGATTATAAATCGTTCTACTATAAGGACACATGCACACAAATATTCATTGCAGCATTGTTCACAATAGCAAAGACCCAGAACCGACCCAAATGCACATCGTTGGTAGACTGGACAGGGAAAATGTGGCACATATACACCATGGAATATTATGCAGCCATCAAAAACAATGAGTTTGTGTCCTTTCTAGGGACATGGATGAAACTGGAAACCATCATTCTCAGCAAACTGACACAAGAACAGTAAATGAAATACCGCATGTTCTCACTCATAGGTGGGTGTTGAACAATGAGAACCCATGGACATAGAGAGGGGAGCACTACACACTTGGGTCTGTTGGAGGGAAATACAGGAGGGACAGTGGGGGGCGGGTAGTTGGGGAGAGATAGCATGGGGATAAATGCCAGATAGAGGTGATGGGGAGGAAGGCAGCAAATGACACTGCCACGTGTGTACCTATACAACAATCTTGCATGTTCTTCACATGTACCCCAAAACATAATATGCAATTTTAAAAAATGAAAAAGAAAAAAAATTAATAAAAATAAAGTAAAATGAGAAATGAATAATTACCAGTACGTTAGAAGTTTTGTATATTCCCCTTTCTACTGGAACGACCATTATCTTTATTTAAAATTTTAAAAAAATTTTCATAGGTTTTCGGGGAACAGGTGGTATTTGGTTACATGAGATAGTTCTTATTGGCGATTTGTGATATTTTGGTTTTGGTGATAATCATTTCCTTGCTCTTCTTCTTTATAGTTTTCTTCCTATGTGAATACCTCATGAGGCTTTTATTTATTTATTCTTTCCAGAAATATTAGTCATTTATTACATACACCACATTGTTACAGGTTCTAGAGGTGCAGCAGTGAATTAATATACACTATCTTTGCCTTGATGGACTTTACATTTTAGTGATAGAACTTTTATAGTTAATTTCTTTATATTACCTCACAGAGAACCTGTAAGAAGATTTATTTATTGATTACGTTCATATCTATGTAGCATAATCAAGTGTTTTTTCTTCTTTGTCTTGTTGTTCTATTCATTAATCAAATAGTTCTTTAGTACTTAAAGGAAGTGTGTTATGTCTTAGAACACAGTCTTTACAACTATGAGAAATAGATTTCTGTTTTCAAAACTACCAGTTAATGGTATTTTGTTACAGTAGCTGGAGCTGACTAAGACATCTTAGAAAGACAGTGCAGCCTGCCAGACTGTACAGGAATCACTATGAATTCATCTAAAGAAAAATGTGTCAGCCAGAAGAGTAATTTTTTAACATTTGAAACGTAGAAAAGATAAGGGAGAATCCTCTGGGATATCACTGGGAGTTGAATTGATGGATTTTAGGGTATATGCCTATTTAATTTTACCAAATCACTCCCCAAATTGCTGGCTAAGCTGTACTTTTACCATGATTTTTGCAGTTCTTTTGGATAAAAATCATAGTGTCAAATGCTAGTATTTCCCATTTAGATACTTTTTACTGAAAATGGAGCTGTATTAATCTGGCCAACTACTACTTCAATTTTTAGGGCACATCTCTGCTGGTAAATTAGGGTATGTATAGGGTATATATGTGGTAGGTAGGCAGGGTTTTAGAACCTAAGCAAGAGAGAACTGGTATCAGGAGTCAGCTATGAAATGAAATGGAATTTAAGACTGGGCTAGAAAAAGGTAAAAGCCAGGTACTGTGGTATAAACCATCTGTTCATAATAATCATATCCAGTGGAGATTTCATGCACTCCAGTTCATAAAAGAGAGGTATTTGTATAGCAGAGAGATATGGTTTCAATACACGGTGGAGATTAATACATCAGACTATCACACTGTGACTTCTTTAAACATTTAAATGATACCCAGTTCCCCTTGTTAAAGTTCATTCCAAATTTGTAAGATTTTGATGTTTTAACTCCATTGACAGTGGTGGTAAGGCCAGTGCTAACATCTGGCTCTATTACTGTTTCTTACTATGTAGTGATAACTTTTCATATTTTTTTGGTTTTGTTCATTATAGTTTCTTCTGGACCCCAAGGAAGGGTTTAGGTAATCATATTCTCTGGTTCATGGCACATCAGTGTCATCAGTCAATTTAAGGCTCCTCTCTAATCTTACTTATATATGGCTATTTTTTTTCTTTATTCCATATCCTGTCTCCTGTTCTCCCACACATATGTTAAGATGAGTATGGGCACATGTTCTAATGTATTTTTTGGATATACAGTTATTTCCAAAATATTTTACAAATGTGTTTTAATTTATGTAAAAGTTATTGAAACAATATTTCTCTACACAGTATAATGTTATATACATATTATTTATTATTTTTTTTGAGACAGTGTCACTCTGTTACGCAGGCTGGAGTGCAATGAAGTGGTCTTGGCTCACTGCAGCCTCTACCTCCTGGGTTCAAGCAGTTCTCCTGCCACAGCCTCCCGAGTAGCTGGGATTACAGGTGCCCGCCACCACGCCTGGCTGATTTTTGTATTTTTAGTAGAGATAAGGTTATGCCATGTTGGCCAAGCTTGTCTGGAACTCCTGACCTCATGATTTACCTGCCTTTGCCTCCCAAAGTACTGGGATTACAGGTGTGAGCCAGTGTGCCCGATCTTCTCCCCCTCCCCCCTCCCCCTTTTCCTCCCCCTCCTCCTACTTTTCCTTTTCTTCTTTTTCTTCTTCTTCTTCTTCTTCTTCTTCTTCTTCTTCTTCTTCTTATTATTATTATTATTATTATTATTATTATTGTTCTTCTTTTTCTTCTTTTTTGACGGAGTCTCACTCTGTCGCCCAGGCTGGAATGCAGTGGCGTGATCTCAGCTCAATGTAACCTCCACCTCCCGGGTTCAAGCGATTCTCCTGCCTCAATATCCCTAGTAAGCTGGGACTACAGGCATCTGCCACCACACCCAGCTAATTTTTGTATTTTTAGTAGAGACAGGGTTTCACCATGTTGGCCAGGCTGGTCTCAAACTCCTCACCACAGGTGATCTGCTGTTCTCAGCTTCTTAAGTGCTGGGATGACAGGCATGAGCCATCACTCACTCCTGGCCTATTTTTTATTTTTACTTCTTGTTTGCCTCCAATTTTCTGCTAGGATAAAAAGTTCTGAAATAAACATGCTTATAAATGTTTTCTCAGGGACCACTGTGAAATTCCTCTGGGATATTAGTGGGAGTGGAGTTGCTGGATTGTAGAGTACATGCCTATTTAATTTTACCATTTCACCCCCCAAATTGCTGTCTAAACTGTACTTTGATTATGATTTTTGCAATTCTGGAATATAAAATAGCATCCTACTTTTTCCTTTGCATTTTTCTGATTGGCAGTATTGTTGACCATTGCTTAATTTGTTAAGATTTCTCTTTCTCTGAATTATTATTTGTTATCTTTTATCTATTTTTCTTTTGTTTTTTTTCTTCTTTTTATAATTTTTTAGATATCTCATTGTCAGTTTTGGCTGTTACATATATATCTACCCCAGTCTATTATGTATTCTTTCTACCCCTAACCTATCAATCTCTCTGTTACCTTTGTGATTCTTTCATGCTGCAGAAATTCTAAATAGTAATGTAATCACCCTCAGGTTTCTGCATTATAGCTTGTGCTTTGAGGTCTTTTATTTTTATTTTTATTTTTTTAACAAATAAGAACCTCATCTTATTTGTTTTCTCATCTCAAAGTCAGAAAGATATTTCTACTACCTTTTATGTTATTATCTCCATAATTATGCTTTTGATATTTGTATCTTTCAACTATCTGGGACTGACTGTCCAGATGGAAGTTTGCAATCTCTACTTTTCTCAATATGATAAGCCAGTTTTCTCTATGCCACCTAGTAATCAATCTGTTTGTACTTCATTGACTTCTAGTGCTGTCTCCACCAAATTCCAGATTCTCATTTATACTTCAATTTGTTTGTAGGCTCTTCTTTTATTGTCTGAAATGTGCCAGTTTTTTATCAAAATAGCTTTGTGATATGTCTTAGTATATGACAAGGCATATCTTACTACAGGCATACCTCAGAGTAAAGGTGGTTCCAGATTACTGCAACAAAGTGAATATTGCAGTAAAGCAAGTCACACGAATGTTTTGGTTTCCTAGTAAATATAAAAATTATTCTGACACTATACATATCTTAATTTTAAAATTCTTTATTGCTAAAAAAAATGCAAACTATCATCTGAACCTTCAGCCAGTCATAATCTTTTCTCTGGTGGATTCTCAGTATTGATGGCTGCTGACTGATCAGTGTGGTGATTACAGAAGGTTACTGTAGCTGTGGCAGTTTCTTAAGATAACAATGAAATTCATTGCATCAGTTAACTATTCCTTTCAGCAAAGATTTCTTTGTAGCATGCAATGCTGTTGGATAGAATTTTCCCCATAGACTTCTTTCTGAATTGGAGTTAGGCTTCTCCAACCCTGCCACTGCTTCATCAATAAAGTTTATGTAATATTCTAAATATTTTTTATGTCATTTCGATAATGTTCACAGTATCTTCACCGGGAGTAGATTCCATTTCAGGAAACCACTTCCTTTGCTCATCCATAAAATGCAACTCCTCATTTGTTCAAATTTTATCATGAAATTGTAGCAACTGAGTTTTGTCTTCAGGGTCCACTTCTAATTACAGTTGCTAATTCCACCAAATTGTTACTGCTGAAATTGAACAATACTTTAAAGGATCTGTTACTGCTGAAATTATGACTTCCTCCCATGAATCAGAAATGCTCCTAATGGCATCTAGAATAGTGACTCATTTCCAGAAGATTTTGTTTACTTTGCCCAGATTCATCAGAGGAATCTCTATCTATGGCACCTACAGCCTTACAAAAGGTATTTCTTAAGTAATAAGACTTGAAAATGGGAATTACTCCCTGATATATGGGCTGCAGAATAGATCTTGTTTTAGCAGGCATGAAAACATGAATCTCCTTGTACATCTCCATCAGAGATCTTGGGTAACTAGGTGTACTCTCAAAAAGGAGTAATATTTTGAAAGGGAAATTTTTTTCTGAGCAATAGGTCTCAGTGGTGGGCTTAAAATAATCTAGTAAACCAGCTATAAACAGATATGCTGTTATCCAGTCTCTCTTATTGTTCTACTTATAGAGCACAGGAAGAGTAGAATTAGCATAATTCTTCAAAGTCCCAGGGTTTTTGGAATGGTAAATGAACATTGCCTTCAACTTAAAGCCACTGACTGCATTACCCTCTAACAGGAGAGCCAGCTTGTCCTTTGATGCTTTGAAACCAGGCACTGACTCATCCCTAGCCATGAAAGCCCTAACTTATTCATAGCTGAATTCTACCATATGTACAAAGAAAAGCTGGTATTATTTCTACTGAAAACTATTCCAAAAAATTGAAAAGGAGGGACTCCTCTCTAACTCATTCTATGAGGCCAGCATTATCTTGATACCAAAACCTGGTAGAGACACACACAAAAAAGAAAACTTCATCCAATACCCTTAATGAACATCAATGCAAAAATCCTCAACAAAATACTGGCAAACTGAATCCAGCAGCTCATCAAAAAGTGAATCTACCACAGTCAAATAAGCTTCATCCTGTGATGCAAGGTTGGTTCAATACAAGCAGATTAATAAAATGTGATTAATCACATAAACAGAACTAAAGACAAAGACCACATAATTATCTCAATAGTTACTGAAGAGGCTTTTGATAAAATTCAGTGTCCCTTCATGTTAAAAACTCTCAATAAACTAGGGATTGAAAGAACATATCTCAAAATAATAAGAGCTATATATGACAAACCCACATACTGAATGGCTAGCATCATACTGAATGGGCAAAAGCTAGAAGCATTTTCCTTAAAACCTGGCTAATCAGGGAGGTTGAAAGACAAGGATGCTCTCTCTCATCACTTTTATTCAACATAGTATTGGAAGTTCTGGCCAGGGCAGTCACGCTGGAGAAAAAAATGAAGGGTACTCAAATCGGGAGAAAGGAAGACAAACTCTGTCTGTTTGCAGATGACATGATTCTGTATTTAGAAAAGCATCATCATCTCAGCTTAAAAGCTTCTTAAGCAGATAAACAACTTCAGCAAAGTATCGGGACACAAAATAACTGTGCAATAATTGCTAGCACTCCTATAGATCAACAGCAGTAGAGCCAAGAGCCAAATCACGAACAAACTCTCATTCACACTTGCCACAAAAAGAATAAAATACCTAGGAGTACAGCTAATCAAGAAGGATGAAAGATCTCTACAAGGAGAACTACATACCACTGTTCAAAGAAGCCAGAGATGACAAAAACAAATTTGAAAAAACATTCCACACTCATGAATAGGAAGAACCAATACCATTAAAATGTCCATACTGCCCAAAGCAACTATAGATTTAATGCTAGTCCATTAAACTACCATTGACGTTCTGCACAGAACTAGGAAAAACTGTTTTAAAATTCACATGGAACCAAAAAAGCCAGAATAGCCAAGGCAATCCTAATCAAAAAGAACTGGAAGTATCACGCTACCCGACTTCAAACTGCTACAGGGCTACAGTAGCCAAAACAGGGTATGAGAACAGAACAAAGAACCCAGAAATAAGACTGCATATATACAACTATTTGATCTTCAACAAAACAGACAAAAACAAGCAATGGAGAAAGGTTTCCCTTTTCAATAACTGGTGCTGGGATAACTGGCTAGCCCTAGGCAGAATATTGAAACTGTACCCCTTCCTTACACTGTATTCAAAAGTTAACTCAAGATGGATAAAGGACTTAAATGTAAAACCCCAAACTACAAAAACCCTGAAAGACAACCTAGGCAATACCATTCAGAACATAGGCACAGGCAAAGATTTCACGATGAAGACCTCGAAAGCAATTGCAACAAAAGCAAAAATTGACAAATGGGATCTAATTAAACTAAAGAGCTGCACAGCAAAAGAAACTATCAACAGGGTAAACAGACAATCCACAGAATGGAAGAAGAATTTTGCATTCTATGCATTCAACCAACACCTAATGTCTAGTATCTATAAGGAATTTAAACAAATTTACAAAAAAAAGAAATCCCCTTAAAAAGTGGGGAAAGGACATGAACAGATACTTTTCAAAAGAAGACATGCATGCGGCCAATAATAACATGCAAAAAAGCCCAGCATCACTGATCATTAGAGAAATGCAAATCAAAACCACAGCAAGACACCATCTAACACCAGTCAGAATGGCTAATACTAAAAAGTCAAAAAAAAATAACAGATGCTGGCAAGGTTGTGGAGAAAAATGTTTATAGACTGTTTTTGGAAGTGTAAGTTAATTTGGCTATTATGGAAGACAGTGTGGCAATTCCTAAAAAACCTAAAAACAGAAATACTGTTTGACCCAGCAATCCCAATATTTTTTATACACCCAAAGGAATATAAATCATTTTATGATTAAGACACATGCATGCATATGTTCATTGTAGCACTATTCACAATAGCAAAGACATGGGATCATCCTACATGTCCATTAGTGATAGGCTGGATGAAGAAAATGTGGTACATATGTATCATGGAATACTATGCAGCCATACAAAAGAATGAGGTCATGTCATTTGTAGGGACGTTGATGGAGCTAGAGGCCATTATACTTATCAAACTAACACAGAAACAGAAAACCATATACCACACATTCTCATTTATAAGTGGAAGCTAAATGATGAGAGCACATGAACACATAGAGGGGAGCAATACATGCTGGGGTCTTTCGGAGGGTCGAGGGTAGGAGGAAGGAGAGGATCAGGAAAAACAACTAATGGGTACTAGACTTAATACCTGGATGATGAAATAATCTGTACAACAAACCTCCATGACACAAGTTTACCTATGTAACAAGCCTGCACTTGTACTCCTGAACTTAAAAGTCTTAAAAAATTAAAATAATGCTTGTGATTTTTGCACATTGATTTTGTATCCTGAGATTTTGTTGAAGTTGCTTAGCATCTTAAGGAGATTTTGGGCTGAGACGATGGGGTCTTCTAAATATACAATCATGTCATCTGCAAATAGAGACAATTTGACTTCCTCTTTACCTAATTGAATACCCTTTGTTTCTTTTTCTTGTCTGATTGCTCTGGCTAGAATTTCCAATACTGTGTAAAATAGGAGTGGTGAGAGAGAATTTCCAATACTGTGTTAAATAGGAATGCTGAGAGAGGGCACCCTTGTCTAGTGGCAGTTTTCAAAGAGAATGCTTTCAGTTTTTGCCCATTCAGTATGATATTGGCTGTGGGTTTGTCATAAATAGCTTTTATTATTTTGAGATATGTTCCATCGATACCTAATTTGTGAATCTGGAAACCATCATTCTCAGCAAACTGACACAAGAAACCAAACATTGCATGTTCAAACTCATAGGTGGGTGTTGAACAATGAGAATACAGGGACACAGGGAAGGGAACATCACATACTGGGGTCTGTTGCAGATCAGGGGCTAGGTGAGGGATAGCGGTGGTGGGAAGGCTGGGGAGGGACAACATTGGGAGAAATGCCTGATGTAGGGGATGGGGGGATGGAGGCAGCAAACCACCATGGCATGTGTGTACCTATGCAACAATCCTGCAAGATCTACATATGTATTACAGAACTTAAAGTACAATAATAAAATAAAACTAAAAACTTAAAAAAACAAAGCTGTAAATGGCATCTTCTTATCTTCTTTTTTTATTGCATTTTAGGTTTTGGGGTACATGTGCAGAACATTCAAGATAGTTGCATAGGTACACACATGGCAGTGTGTTTTGCTGCCTTCCTCCCCTTCACTTACATTTGGCATTTCTCCCCAGGCTATCCCTCCCCAGCTCCCCCACTGCTGTCCCTCCCCTATTCCCCTCAGTAGACCCCAGTGTGTAGTTCTCCCTTCCCCGTGTCCATGTGTTTTCATTTTTCATCACCCACCTATGAGTGAGAATATGCGGTATTTCATTTTCTGTTCTTGTGTCAGTTTGCTGAGAATGAGGTTCTCCAGATTCATCCATGTCCCTACAAACGACACGAACTCATCATTTTTGATTGCTGCATAATATTGTATGGTGTATATGTGCCACATTTTCCCAATCCAGTCTATCATCGATGGGCATTTGGGTTGGTTCCAGGTCTTTGCTATTGTAAACAGTGCTGCAATGAACCATCTTTCTTTTAGATTGTCTTTTTCTTATTGATTCCTCGATACATATCTGCTGAATAGACAAATGAATGAAATAAAATGTATTTAAATAGAGGACACTGAATACCGTGGTTTAACGTCCCAAATAAAACCAGATAGATGCAAGAATGGATTTGGCATGGCTGTGGCTTTTCATCGTGTTTTTTGACAAAAAGCCCAAGATCTCACATTTAAATGCCTTTCCTGATGGACAGCTCTCTAAGAGGCTGAGATAACAAGGTCCAAGTTAGCAGCCTTCTGGGACAGAGAGCTGAAAAATTCGAGGGGCTGTTGTGGACCTCAGTATGACATTCAATGGGAATGAAGGACTATAATTAGTGGAAGACTACTATAATTAACCATTTATTATACATTCTCAAATAACTAAAAGAGAGGATTTTGAATCTTCCCAGCACAAAGAAGTGATAAACCTTTGAGGTCATGAATATGCTGATTAGCCTGATTTGGTCATTACACATTGTATATATGTATCAAGATATCACACGTTTTAAAATTAAAAAATTTTTTTGCTCTATTTGCAAGCTAAAATATCACACTGTATGCCATAAATGTGTACAATTATGATATGGCAATTAAAAATAATAAAGGCAAAAAACTGTATAGAACTGTATACAGAGCTCTCTCCCAGGGCTAAGGCTTCATTTTCTGAGGTGGGTGGTGGAGAGTGGGTCTGTAGGCTTTAGAGACCAGATGAGCCAGTGTCAGGTTGACTCTATTGGGAACATTAAGAGGTGAATCTGGGCTCTCACCTGGATGGAAGGTGTCAGACTCAGCTTGTGTACTTTTCAGGAGCCATGCATCTGCCTCACTTTCTGGCCAGAGCGGGCTAGTAACAGCTTGTGTTCTCATTGTCTTAAAGATAATGTTGCCAGCATCCTGCCGTGGCAGCTGCTCTAGTCCCTTATATCACTCATGGAAATGGCTCAGAATTACGTCCTCTCATGCTGGTGCCGTACACCTCTCCCCTCTGCCTTTGAGTTTTCCTGTTCCACCAAGGCATGAAATATTGTAGAAACCAGTTGCTACTCACCCATATGAAATCCAGAAGTATAGGGGAGCTGGGGGAGGGGGAGCTTTGACCAATGCAAGAAGAGAGCTTGTGGATAAATTATTCCTGCCTCTAAATGGGTGGTTCAAAGATGCAGCTTCTCTGAAGACATCTGCAATACCAAGCAACTGACGAGCTCCATAGTATACCTCCTTTTGTCTCCCTCTTTTTTCCCTCACGCTTGCTTTCCTGGGACTGCATTCCCTAATACAGTGTCAGTCCAGAATGCTTTTGCCTGGGTTCTATTTTCTAGCGAACCTGTTAAGATAGAAAGTAAACTATTTTCCACCAGAGGTGAGGGTCTCTAAACATTGCATATATGGCATCTAGATCCTAAAAGCAAAATGGCTTGTGGGATGACTGTGAGGAAGGTTTAAAAGAAAAGCCCATTATTTATTGAGCACCTACTATGCTAGAACTCTATGCTAAATGTTTCACATTGCTATTTCATGTAATTCTCACAATATCCATATGAATTATTACTACCATCATTTAACAAATAAAGGAGACTCTGGATTTTAAGTCACTTGTTTAAGCTAGTCAATGACTGAGCTGGGCTTTCAACATAGTTCTGCTGAGCTCCAAACCAGTACTCATGTGATTCAAAAGTCACACAAAACACTACAATGCACCTGAAAAAATGCCTTAGCAGAGGAAGTGACCCAAGTGTATCTAGCTGTAGGCTTACTCTTCTGTTTTATAGAAGTAAGACAGTATTAATAACAATATGTGTCTTACAGATGGATGTCCCATTGTGCTTTCCAAGTTTTTCCATATTTGATCTTTTTACCAGCCCAGGAGGTCAGGAATACTGTGCTTCCTGGTCATGAATAAATCCTATTAATGAAAAGCAGAAACTAAAGCTCAGAGAGCCTAGAGGGTTTTCCAAGACCCACAGAGCTTGTGGTCACTGGATTTTTTTGTGCCAGTTTAGTGATATTTCCATAGCCTTACCGTGTTCTCAATTGAACACATGTGTGTGATTGTGGTCACTGCCTTAGAAATTGTTTTGGAAGTATGCAACAGTGAGAATTCAAACAAAATGAAACACCACAGAGTAAAAAATAAGTCTTGAGTCCTCCATTTGTGTGTGTGTGTGTGTGTGTGTGTGTGTGTGTGTATTCTTTTGGAGTTATTCTATGAATATACTAGCATACATGTTATATAGGTCGCCACTGAAAACACGCAGAAGGAAGGTCATCATCCCATGTCTTGCTTGGAGAAGGCTCCATTTCAGTGCATGACAATTACCTCTCTGGTCTGAGAAGCCTTCATTCCCTGGTATGGATGAATCATAAATCATTTGGCTGATCCTCCATTGAGAACAATCAGGTTGTCTTCTGCCTCCTGTTGTGCATTTGTAATTAGAGAGTGTTGCTTGATGGATGAGAGGATAGGAAAGTGAAGGGCTTGCCCAAGGTTGCACAGCTCAAGGTGGCAAAACTGGGATTTGAACACAGATCTCCAGATCTTGGTCCACCTTGTTTCCTGCTTACTCCACAAAACTGCAGGCGCATGGTCCCTAACTCCAAAAGGTGAGATTAAAGAATAAGTATGGACAAATGAGGAACCTTGAACCCTCAGCATCAGGGGCTATAAGGGGATTGTCTATCCCCTGCTTCTGATGTCTTCCCCAGCCTTTCAAACTCTGGCAGAGTCACAGCCACCACTAAATCTCTTCTGGTATGTATGTCCCTCTGCTCTGCTCCAGCACAGCAGCCCAGCACACCCCAGGACACCTCTCCTGGTTCCTTCCAATGACAGGTAAGTCATTGATCAGCCCTGAGAACCAGCTGAGAGCAGGATCTATTTAAAGATGCATATGTTTCCAGGTGCTGAGTCATGTCGGCTGGACCAGCCGGCCCAAGTCTGGGCAGTGCGGATATTCACAGTACAGCAGCCACTGCAGCCTGGCTTAGACTCTGACAAACCTGAGGAAGCGCTGAGCTGAAACATCACATTCAATAAGATAAAACACAACACCTCAAGCCCCACATCAGTTTCTAGATTTTACGTGTGGGTATTCTCGTTACCTCCCCAATGACCACCATTCTTTGTTGTAATGATGATCAATTAGCCAAAATTGCATTCACAGAGACCCAGATTTTAATCCTAGCTCCGCTGCTTACTAGCTGTGTGACCTTGGGCAAGTTGAATAACTTCTCTGAGCCTCATTGTCTTCTTGGGCACAATGGGGTTAACAGATGCCTTGTAGGGTGTAGAGGAGGGACAAATATAATAATATATAGGAAGTTCATGTCACAGCCCTTACTTAGCATGTAGTAAACGTTCAGAGACTGATAGCAAATTAAATTAAATTAAGTATGTGTTCAGCACTATGCTAGGCATGGTATGAGAATATCGAATACAGTGCAATATGATGCTGGCTCTCATGAAAAGTTGCTATCTAGCTGTTAAAGAAGACATACACTTATGAAGTTATAATGAATATATCTGAACAGTGCAACATTCAGATAGTTTTCGAGGACCTGCTTTGGTTCAGACAAGGCACTGACTGAGGCTCTGGGCATGTAGAAACGGTTCCTGAGTGAATGTGTTTACTCAGTGGTATGGGAATCCAGGTCAACAAGCAACTGATTCTGCCTGAAACATTTGGGAGAAGCTTCTGAAAGGAAGAAAAGATGGCAAATCCATAGCATATGGGATATCAGTCTCCATTCTCTGTGCATGGCAGCCATTGGTAATCAGTCACAGTCCTCTGCATCCTTCTCAACGTGATGATAACCCTCTGCATCCTTCTCAACACAATGATGATCCCCCTACCTGCTGCATTCTTCTCAACACAATGCTCCAGACAGCCACAGCCAACCGACACTGATACGATGAACACTCTTTGCCATCCTTGAGGTAAAAGGTACTTCAAGGTGTTGAAAGTTGTCCATTGGGGCATACACATAATTAGAACTATGCGTCTCATGGAAGAAAAATGGTCTGGAGGAAGGTATGAGGAAACTTGGAATCTAGTTGCAGCTTTGACATTTACATGCCCTGTGAACTCAGGTCATGTGATCTCTTTCAACCTGCTTTCCCTACGTGATTCTGATTCATGGAGTTCAAAGATAAGGGAGTTCCAGTTTGGGTGCTCAAGAAGGCTTCTCACAAGAGATTTCAGGGGACTTTGAAGTATGGGTATAATTTGCATTAACAGAGAGCAATGTGTGCATGCCTCTGTGTGTGTGTTCACGTATATGTGCATTCTAAGAATATGAGGGAGTGTAGAGGGTAGGCAATGGATGGGTTTCAGAATCCACTCTCCTCTACCCTCTCCAAAAATATTAAGCAATCTTTCTCTTTCTGCCAGCATGCTCCACTATGATGTGAGCCCTGTTCACTGGGAACTGAAGTGGGCTGTCAAGATCACAGTACCTGTCGGGAGGCAGTAAGAATGATGGAAAAAGTGGTGCTGTCCAGGAAGGACTGGGAGTGGGGAGAAGTGTTGCGAGAGGTAGAGCTTCTGGCAGCTGCCTGCTTCTCCTTCCTCTTGCATACAATTTCCCATTCCCCTGGACAGGGGGCCGATTTTTCTGACTCCTCAGCAGGGTCAGGTCACCCCTGAACCCACAAGGGTACCCGCTGATAGATGGAAGTGCTGTTTGCCATGTAGACCTGTGACCAACAGCTGGGCCTCCAGGGGCAAAACCACAGACAGTCTGGCTATAGGTTCAGTGCTTGACATTTGGACTCCCTTTTCTGTTTACTTTTCTCATTCCACCTATAACTTAATGGACCACTTGGCAGAATGATTTGGATTCCACAAACTGCTTGGGTTCAAATTCTGGCTCTGTCATTTCCAAGCTGTACAAACCATAGGCAAGTAACACAAACTCTCTGAGCCATAATTTCCTCATCAATGGAATAGGGGCGATGATAATAGCACCTACTTCATAGAGAGGTGTGTGGAATCCGTGCAAAATATCTATGCAAACACAATGCAGCATCTGTCATAAATGTTCAATAAGTATTCACTGTATTACATTATCCATTATACTTTTCCCACTTTTACCTTGTATTTTCCCAACTAAATTATAAGCTACTTGAGGGACGGAACCATCTCTTTTGTACTCCCTAAGTCTTGGCGCAATACTGAATATGGAGGTGCCCAGAGCTTTTGCCAATTATTTGATGTAAAAATAGTAAGTTGTAGAACTTTCTATTATCTGGAGGAAGTTTAACCTCCTCCATTTAAGACTCAGGGATCTTTAGGTTCACAACAACCTACCCAGACTCATTTCCTATTTCTTTTTACAGAAACCTACCCTTCGGGGACATCAAACTATTTGTGGTTCCCTGAATATACCACCCTCTTTCTTGCTTCTCCTTGCAAACCCTATTTTCTCTACCTTCCCCCAGTCTTATCACTTGAGGCTTTTTAAAATTAGAAATGACATAAGTCAAACATAAAGTGGCTGAAGCAGAAAAAAAAATGTCTATTTGTTCAAATAGCTGAAGGATCTAATGTTACTGGCCTCAGGTATGGCTGGATCCAGGGACTCAAATTATACCATCAGGACTTTTTGTTTTTCTCAGATCAATTTCCCTTTGTGTTGGCTTCATTCTCAAGTACAATCATTCTTGCTAGGGGCAAGATGATCAGCTGTTCTGATATACCTCCATCCATTGTAGCAACACCAGGAGAAAGAGAGTTCCTTTTCATTTAAGGTTCCAGAGAGAGTCTGAGATGGCCTCTCATTGGACCAGTTTTAGCCATGTGCTCATCCTCTGTCCAATCATTGTGGCTAGGAAGTAGGAATATGCTGATTGGACAGATTTGGGTCATGTGACCATCCCCTAGACAATCAGAGGGACTGAAAGTGGGTCAAAGGTCATTCCCCAAGGAATGCTGGGTACTGGGCAGATAAAAACAGCAGGTGCTCCACACAGATGGCAAACTCTTTTCATCTTCTAAGATGAAACTGGGATGTCATCTCATTGAGAACTCTAAACCATATACTGTCTTGCTATTAGCCCACAATTCATAGGATTGTAAATAACTCTCCCTCAAGGAAGGAGCTGTGTATTATTAGTGTTGGGCTCTGGGCATCTAGCACAGTGCCTAGAACATGGTGGGCATTCAGTAAATGTTCACTGAATGAGTGAATGTGTCCATGACAAGAGTCAAACTCTGAAAATACTTGAGAGATTTATTCTGAGCCAAATATGAGTGACCAGAGGCCCATGACGCAGCCCTCAGGAGATCCTGAGAGCATGTGCCCAAGGTGTTTGGGCTATGACTTGGCTTTATACATTTTAGGGAGACATAAGATATGAATCAATGCATGTGAGATGTTCATTGGTTAGGTCAAGAAAGGTGGGAAACAACTTGAAGTGAGGGCTTCCAGGTCGTAGGTGGATTCAAAGATTTTCCAACAAGTGGTTGAGAAAGTTATTATCTAAAGACCTGGAATCAATAGAAAGAATTGTCTGGATTAAGATAAGGGTTGTGGAGACCAAGTTTTATTATGCAGATGAAGCTTCCAGGTAGTAGGTTTCAGAGAGAATAGATTGTAAATGTTTCTTATCAGCTTTTCTGTCAGTCTTAATTTCTGGGTTGATGTTATTGCTGTTCAGCTGTGGCTGAATTGCAAAAGGGAATAGGGTATAATAAAGCATGTCCAAACTGCCTTGCTACCATGGCCTGAACTAGTTTTTCAGGTTAACTTTGGAATGCCCTTGGCTGAGAGAAGGGTTCCTTCAAGTGGTTGAGGGGCTTGGAATTTTACTTTTGGTTTATGAATGAATGAAGCCAGTGTGTGCTGGTCCTGGGCCTGTGTTCCCTCAGGTCCACTGCTCTCCCTCCCCTGTCTTGTTATCATGGGGGAGGTCAAGCCCTTTAGGCTGCATTTACAGGTTGCCCATCTTCTGCCTGAGGGCAGCCAGTAAAAGACCTTGGCAGGATATTTGAGGACAAAAGGAAGAGAGAACCTGACACATTTCCACGTTCCTTACCTCTCTCTGTCTTCCCCATGTAGAACCCAGAAGGTTTGCTGAAAATCACTGGCATGAGGCGGATTAACAGGAGAAAAGGCATACACATTTATTTAATTCAAGAGTCTTCAGAATGAAGACCCAGCCCCTCAATGAGGTATAGGAGCTTAAGTACCAACTTGAGGATAAGAAAGAATGCAGGCTCCAAGAATGGGCAAAAACAAGTTAAGGTAGTAAGTCAGGTTTTAGTGGAAAGACAGGTTATAGGAGTGGGAGAAGAGGAGTCTTGACTAGCAAAGGTGGTCTTGTTATGTAGATAAAACCTCATAAGTAGCAACCCTCAGAAGGAATAAATGGTATATATTTCTTTCAGACCTTTGTAGGTGTAAGACTCTCAGTTAATCTTTCCTAGATCCAGACTAGGGAAGATCTGGCTGCATTAATGGATATTCTCTACAGATTTCCCCATCAAAAGACAGCTTTGCAGGGCCTTTCCAGTCTGCTAGTCCAGTGGCAGCCATTTCAAAATATGTCAAAGCAATATATTTGAGGGTAAAATATTTTGATTTATTTCACCTACCTCTCTCTACCTTTCCTGCTTCTCTCTACGTGAGAGACTTTTTTTTTTTTGGAGTCTTGCTCTGTCACCCAGGCTGGAGTGCAGTGGCATGCTCTTGGCTCACTGCAACTTCCACCTCCTGGGTTCAAGTGATTCTCCTGCCTCAGCCTCCCAAGTAGCTGCGACAACAGGCATGTGCTACCACATTCAGCTACTTTTTGTATTCTTAGTAGAGATGGGGTTTCACCATGTTGGCCAGTCTGGTCTCAAACTCTTGACCTCGTGATCCCCTCACCTCAGCCTCTCAAAGTGCTGGAATTACAGGCATGAGTCACTGCACCTGGCCCCTGGTGTGTGTGTGTGCAATGGCTGGATCTCTACAGTTTCCGCTTTTACCTTGTGGCCCTGGTCCCTGGGCTCTGGTATTACCTCCTCCTCCCTCTGTCTACCCAGACAATGATGGCTTCTTCCTGTAGCTAATCTCTGGGTGACTTCATCCCCTCTTAGCTTCTGACCTTTTCCATCCCCCCTGCAAACAATTTCCTGCGTTAACTTTCATCTGTTTGAGATACTTGGCATGATTTCTATTTTCCTGGTTGGAGTCTGACTGATATTAACCTGTTCCTCAAACCATTAGGAGCAAGCTGGTTCTGCATAATTGTCTGAGCCATAAAGGGACTTTGTTTTGCTTGTAAAGAAATTTTTCAGCTGCTGGCGTGAGAAAGGGATGCCACCTCTTTCTGAAGACGCTGTATTCACTAAAATTCTCCATTCATCAAACACTCCGGCTGCATGTCTTCACGGTCCCTACTGGTCAGGGAGGAGCATATCTGTGGGGAGTCAAGAGACATTGATCATGGGAGTGGTGGGGAGGAAGGCACAATGTTTCACTCATGGAGCGCGCGCGCGCGTGTGTGTGTGTGTGTGTGTGTGTGTGTGTACGATTGCTATTTTATGCTCAAATTCCAGTCTTCCAGAAAAAAAGGTCGGCTGCCTAAATTTTGGCTCTGACGAGTTATAGGAGACTTGTGAATTATTTTTGCCCATAACAAGGGTAGATTTGGGCAAATAAACACCCTGCAGTTCCCCAGTGTACCTCACGGAACAGAGCATGAACAAGCAATGCAGGAAAGCCCAAACTGTGGTCCTTCGTGCCTATCAGACCTGAGCTGAAGGCCTGGATTTGTTCCATATTACACTGTGATCTTGCATAAGGGACTTAGCTCTGAGCCTTGATTTCCTTATCTGTCAAATAGAGTGAATTATAGCATTCACTTCATGGAATTAAGTGACTCAATTCATGTAAAATATTCAATATTCAATGTACTGCTTCATGTAATCTTCCATACACACCTGTAAATACTGGCTTAAGAAGAACTTAAATCTTCACACTAAGCCTGGACCATAGGCCTTTGCAGGACTGGAACCACACCTCATTCATCTTAGTACCCATGGGACTTGGCAATTGTGGGAACTGACTTAGCTCCAAGGAGCAGTGATCCATTCATATTAGCTCAGATAAAAATGGAGGTTGTTGCAGGAAATCAGGAAAGTCTTTTAGAACTCAATGGTAGGAACTATAACTGGGCTTCATTGCAACTCAAAAGTCATTCTGTCACCTTGGACCCTTCCCCGTACACATGCTCGCAGTGCTGATGTGCTTCATTTTTTTCTCTATAGATAGAAGCCATCCCTCCATGAATCTACTTGTATTTGGTCCTTCATGGCACCCCCAAATGCCAGCTCTTATTCCCCAAGCCTAAATAAGAGGCAAATCATCTAGAAGTTGAGAGCCCAGAGTTGGACTCAGATTGCCAGGGTTCATATTTTGGCTCTGCCACTTCTAGCTGTGTGACCTTGAACTCACTCCATACTCATGTTGTATGGGTGGCGACACCGAACACCTCATTTTCTTTATCTGTGAACTGGGAACAGTAATAGCACCTGCCTCATAGGGATATTGTGAGATAAATGAGGAAATATGTGTGAGGCGCTTATAATTGCCTGGTACATGGGAAGTGCTCAGGAAAGGTTAGTGATTCTTACATGATTCTCCAGCTCGCCTCAACCCCTGGTCTTAGGCTGGTTCCCAGGTGTAGACCCTGAAACACATGAAAAGGATTGATTAGGGAGTGTTCCCATGGAAGGCTGGCAGGGGAATCGAGAAATGGGATCACAAGGGAAGGAAAGGAGGCCAAGCATGGGGTGGTACCAAGCCATCCTAAGGAAGGCAAGCTTGGCTTGAACCTGCAGGAGACACTAGATACTTCAGTCATGCCTGAGTGTTGTCCTCATTAATAGGTGAGGGAGCTGGAGTATTTATTCCCACACCTGTCAGTTATGGTTAAAGGGAACTCCCAGACATGTTAGGCTCTCTCAGTGTTAGGCCCTCTCCTTGAGAGGCAGCCAGTGTGTACAGCAATGGTAAAGGGAACCGAAGGGATGAGTCTGCATGAAGTTCTGACGGCATTTGCCACTCCTCCCTATGGAGCAGCATAGCTCAGTCTTTATATACAAAATTCAAATCCCCAGCAGCAGAAATCTGATTGGATCTCGGTGAGTGGGGTGACCACTTCTTTCCCAAACATGTGTGGCTAGGGGCTCCCACAGCACATTCAAGGCATGTTTGAAGGAGGGCTATAGGTGGAACAGGGTTAACGAGGAAGCTGAGGAGGATGGGTGACATTCCAAGGATATAGATGCTCCTCCAAAATGTCTGCTGGCAGAATGCTGTGTACTCAGCACCATGCCAGGCTCGTTGCTCATGCAAAGATGGCAAAGACAGGAGATCCACAGCTTCCTCTTTGAGATGAGATCGGGAGAGTGGTTTCCCCAGTGGCCCTGAGAACTTTTTGAGGGCCGGGACCATGTCTTATGGACCACCGTATCTAGTCCTCAGTAGAGGCATTGTATTTATTGAGCTGAGCTGATGTTTTTGAGGTCAGCTGTGGGGAGGGCAACACTACTGGCATCCCTTCCACCCCTATTGTCCTCCTCCTTGATACCACCCTCTGGCAGGTACACGCTCTCCCATCTTATCTGGCACCACTCAGGATGAGAAGGGTCCACTAAGGAAGCAAGGGGATGCTGGAGTGGAACCCACACTGAACAGCATGGTGTGGCATTTGGGTCTCAGACACAACTCTGCCTTACTTTGTATGATATCGGGGCCTCTGTTTCCCCAGTCCAATGAGGACCTAGCTAGGGGCTTTAGTGATGCCACCACTCAATAAGGCAGTTAACAAAACAGTCAAGTGGGCTGGCACTGCTGTCAGACTTCCAAGTTCAAATCCCAGCTCCTCCACTCTCTGGTTTGTCCTTGGGCAAGTGACTTGACCTCTTTGTGCTACAGTTCCCTTATCTGAAAACTGGGTATGACAATAATAGTATTGTCCTCACAGGATTTTTGCGGGAATTTAATAAGATGGGGTGTATGATTCAGCCATCAAGAGAAATGAAGCATGAACACATGCTACATCATGATGAACCTTAAAAAAAATCAGACTAAGTGAAAGAAGCCTGCTGCAAAAGGCCACGTGTTATATGATTTCATTTGTATAAAATGTCCAGAAGAGACAAATCCATAGAGACAGAAAGTGGATTAGTGGTTGCCAGGGGCTGGGAGGAGAGAGAGTGGGGAGTGACTGCTAATGGATATGGTGTCTTTTGGGGATGATAAAATGCGTGGAATTAGATAGTGGTAACGACTGTACAATCTTGTGAATATACTGAAAACAACAGAATTGTGCACTGTAAAATGGTGAATGTTATGGTATATGAATTACGTGCCAATTTAAAAATAAAAATAAAAGAGATGGTAGGCAAAGCCCCTGACTCACAGTAAACGCATGATAAACCATCTTTCCCCTGGATTACTGCGGTGACTTCACTGGTTTTTTTCCCACCTCTTCGCTTGCTCCCCGTAAGAGTATTGAGTGGTGTGTGAGTTCATGGCACCCTTGCTCTCTAAACTCTTCCACGGCTTCCATCTCGGAGTAAACGCCCAAGTCATCACAGTAGCCTGTAGCACTCTACACCACGTGGCTCTTGGCTTCCTCTCTCACCTTCTGGGATTCTCCCCCGTTCTCTCTGCTCTGGCCATGTTGGCCTC
This sequence comes from Callimico goeldii, assembly GCA_963573925.1. Taxonomy (NCBI): domain Eukaryota; kingdom Metazoa; phylum Chordata; class Mammalia; order Primates; family Cebidae; genus Callimico; species Callimico goeldii. The sequence goes on along the minus strand of CAUYOR010099763.1, from coordinate 18,847 downwards.
TTGCTGCTCCTCAAACCTATGCCAGGCATGTCCCTGCCTCAGAGCCTTTGCACTTACATTCCCTCCACTTCCTTAAACACACTTCCCTTAGAGATAATGCTGGCCTTGCTCTTTTGCCTCCTTCAGGTGTTTGCTCAGACATCATCTTCTCATTGAGACTTTCCATGACTGCTCACTATATTTAAAATAGAGGGCTGGATACAGTGACTAATGCCTCATAATCTCAGCGGTCTGGGAGGCTGAAGTGGGAGGATTGCTTGAAGCCAGGAGATGGAGTCCAGCTTTGGAAACTTAGCAAGGCCCCATCTCTAAAAAATGCAAAAGTTAGCTGGGCATGGTGGCACACACCTGTAATTCTAGCTACTCAAGGGGCTAAAGGGGGAGGGTCGTTTGAGCCCAGGATCTAAGGCTGCAGTGAGCAATGATTGCTCCATTGCACTCGAGCCTGGGCAACAGAGCAAGACCCTGCCTCAGAAAAATAAAATAACATGTATCAAAAATAAAAAAACCCTCCTGCTCTGGTATGCCCTATTCGCCTTCTCAGATTATTGTTTCCTGTTACTCATATGTTTAATGCCAGCTTCAAGTTCTTGTTAGCCCCACGACAACAGGATTTCTGTGTCTTGTTCGTGACTCTATTCCTAGCACCTAGCACAGTGCCTGGCACAGTCAGTATTCAATATTTTTTGATGGAATAAATAAATGTTAGCTGTTATGATAACTTACAATAAACTTTCTGAGACTTTCAATTTTTTCATTTTCCTCTTGGGTGTCTCCTGCAGATTTTAACCTGACACCTCTCTGAGGCTTCTTTCTTCCTTCTAGTTAATCCCCATTGGGTGCTGGTTTTAGAGGCAAACATTGTTCTTGTGGCATAATTATGAAGTTGCTCTAGAAAATAGTTTCATCTCACTTTAAAGTAAACTCTCCTTTTTAAGATAGTAAGACAAAAACCCACTACTGAATTCCTCCCTGTAATGAGTTTAGTTTTCTAAAGCTGATGTGGAAGCTAATTTGTGTATTGCTGACAGTTGGAAGGCTTTGAAATTAATTGTCTTAGCTAATCTTGTTGAGATCTAACCATGTTACATTTAGTGCATAAAAACATTTATCTCCTGATTGGTGTCTGGTGGGACTGAAAGTCCTGCCTTATTCTCTCTTGAATAGGAGAATGTAATTTTTGTTGATTTCAAAATTAAGATGAGGAACTAATTGGTAGTGGAAAGAACTCTTAGATTGGAAGGCAGATTCTAGACTTTAAATTCTAAAAATAGCTCTTAAGTTACTGACCACATGGACTGGGGTAAGGCTATTCTTTCTGAACCCTTTGAGGAAGGGCACATTCTGAAATAATTTGTAATCACATAAGTAATACAGAAATACGTTCTTACATAAAATGAGATTTACAAATAAGGCTAACATCCCCTTTGATCAAAGCTTCCCAGTGTCCCTGAAGTAAACTGTCATATGATAGATGTATACATTTCCAGATGATTTGTATGTATTTGTATATTAACATACAGTATTGTTTTGTGAATGCATGTCTTGAATAAACATACAGATACTATAATATAGTATTATACCACAACTTGCCTTTTTTATCCAACATTGTGTCTTGGAGTTTTTTCCACATTAATAGATATATATTTCTGATATTTTTAAATAGCTTCATGGCATCCCATCATACAGATGTATCATGACTTATTCATTTTGTTATTATTGAATGTTTAGGCTATTTTTCAGTTTTTCCCAATTACAGACCAGATTGTAATGAACATCCTTGTTTAAGCCTCCCTTCAGGCAGACACTGAGAAATGGAGTGGCTGGCTCATAATTCTGTCATTCTTTTATTTATTTATTTTAGATTTCCTTTTTGAGACAGGTTTTGGCTCTGTCACTCAGGCTGGAGTGCAGTGGCAATATCTTGGCTCACTACAACTTCTGCCTCCCTGGCTCAAGTGATCTTCCCACCTCAGCCTCCCGAGTAGCTGGGGCTACAGGCGTGCACCACCATGGCTGGCTAATTTTTATTTTGTTGTTGGTAGAAATGGGGTTTCGCCATGTTGCCCAGGTTAGACTCGAACTCCTGGGCTCAAGTGATCTACCTGCCTTGGCCTCCAAAAGTGTTGTGATTGCTAGGCTCACGCCCAGCAATTCTGTCATTCTTAGAGTGGAGGACTTAGACAAGTTAAACTTTAAATCATTCCCAGTAACAACCCAGCTATAATTGGGGTCCCATGTGGCCCAGTCTTTGTTCCGTGTTCATTCAAAGAAACAACAGTTTGGCAGAAAATATAATTGAACACAATTGCATGTTTTACTTGAATGCTTGGGATGCTCCCAAAGGTGGTGTGGTGGTGGGGCTTGGGGCAGGGTCGGAGTAAGAAGTACATTATTTTCAGTGAATTTGTTTGTTGCTTTCAAGTATTATTTTGATTCTTTTGATTTCAGATAAAATTGTGCTTCTCCTTGTTGAGATTGGCAAGCCAGTTTTGTGTCTATATTATTTTAAATTATGCATATACACACAGGGAGAAAAGGTACAAGTGGTTGCAAATTAAAGGAGCACCCTTCCCCCATATTTGTCCTAATTTTCTTGCCAGAGATACTGTCTACTTCCAGTCTCATATGTCCTGTTGCCCATTTAATGAATCTCCTTAAACACAAATGGTAGCATACTGAACATAAAGCTTAAACATTTGTCTTTTAAATTTTTTAATTATGGAAAAATTCAAAGGTGCACAGGAATAGAGAGGATAGTATGATAAATCCCTCTCTACTTACCATTTGGTCTCAAGAATTATCAGTATACAGCTCTTGCTTTTTCAACTATATGAAAAACCTTGTATCTCATTCCAATTCAGTTCGTTTAAACTCGCCTCATTTATTTTCACGGTTGCTTAGTTATTCTATAATAAAGATGTTCCATAATTCATTTATACAGTCCTCTTTAGATGGACATTCAGATTGCTTCCCACCTTATGTCACTACAAACAATGCACAATAAATATACTTTATTTCTATATTTATACACCCGTCTTTGGCACGTGTTTGAATCAATCTATTTCTGGAAATAGAATTGCTGAGTCAAAGAGATGTGCATTTAAAATATTGATATAAGTACTGCCAAGCAGCCTACTGATGGAATTTTATTAATTTTCACTCTCACTAAGAGGTATCCAAGATGGCTCACTTCTTCCTATGCTTACCAACATAATGTGTTATCAGATTTCTAATCTTTAAAATACACTCTCCTAGCTTTGTCTTCAAATAGACATAAAATCTAGTTAGTAAGTTGTAAAATCCTACCTATCTAGTGGGTAGAAGTCAGCATACAATAGAAAGTATCAAAGAACATCACTTACATGTAAGGCAAGTGTAGTTTTGTGAAACTTTGGTTTCAGTCACATAAGTCACACATTTGCATACATGTGTATATAAACTGGGTTATTACATACAAATATAATTTTTACTGTGAGTCTTGGTCTCAAGAGTTTGAAAACATTGCCCTACAATGATGACAGCTACTTTCTAGAATGTTCTTCTCTCATTTTCACCTCTCATTCTAAAATAAAAAAGAAAATCCCTTAAGCCCTCTCTTACTTGCCCTTCCCTCTTTTCCTTATGCCCCTGGTCTTATCCTGTGGGAAAAATGTTCTGATGCAAATCCACTTCAGTCCCTCTCCCAGGGCGTCATCCAATCCCTCCTCACTTCCTACGGGAATGAGAGCTGCTACAGAGAGCCTCTCCTCAGAGGGCCTTGGCGGGGGATCAGTTGCTGATGACATTGTTTCACAAAGGGGGCACTATTTACATTTAGGGCAGCACCGGTCTCCAAGGCGAGGGGTTGTCCTGTACATTATAGGGCACTTAGGATCCTTGGTTCCAGACATGAAATGCCAGGAGCAACCTCCTAGTCACTGCAATTATGGAAATGCCCCATCTTTACCTTTCTAAGAGCCCCTAGGGGGCTGCATCATCCCCAGTAGAAAGCCTGGCTCCTGGTGCCTGGGGGTGGTATAAACCAAGGCAAAGGTTGCACTCAAATGACTTTTGTCCCAATCACCTCTCTTTAAGTCTTGCTTACCCTGGGGCCTTTATATGTATTATTTCTTCTGTGTGGAATACTCTATACCCCCAACTACCTTAACCCCTGCCACACGCACACACTGCCCGGCCATCTCCTTTACTTCTCCTTCAGGTCTTGTGGTACGCTGTTCTCTTCCTGTGTCATGCTTACCGCAGTCATCACACGATCCCTGTTTCTTGTTCCTTTGTTCATGACCTGCATCTCCCTCTGATGTGTCTGCTCCCTCCATGAGGGAGAACAACCTTGGCTGTTCCATCTGCAGATGTATCTCCAGTGCAGCATCTAATACCTAGAAGGCACTCAAAAGATAATTAGAGGAAGAATGACTTATATATATTCTCATTTTGTATCAGGAGAGGTAGGGATGGACCAATGTCCATTTCCTAAGGGTACCAAATAGTCCAGTTTCCTTTGGTGACTGAGGCTCTTGGCTGTCTGGGAACTGATAGGACATTCTGATGAATTATCCTGGACAGGCATGTTAGCCAGGGGCCTGGCAGGAACAGAGGGACACTCAATCCCAGAAGTCTGCAGAGTATGAAAGGGCCACTTTACAGAGGCGTCAAGAAGGCGTAGGGAATCTGCAATAGGTGGTACAGCAACCTGGGGACTTGCACCAGCAGGGGGCCATTGCCATGTTGTTTTTTTGGGGGGAGGTGGTGAAGGACAGGAGAAGTTACCTGGACCTTGAAAGTGAAAGTTGTATGGAGGGGCCGCCTGAGAGGAGCTGTAACATTTGGCCAAGAGGCTTGGTCAGCCCACAGTGATAACTCAGGAAGAAAGCAAAGGAAAGAAAGCCCCTTGTCCCTCTTACCCTCTCATCTCCTGCCAGGGCTTGCCATTGGCTTAACCCAGTGGACAGGGAGCCTGAAGATGCAGTACACGTGGACCAACCTCCTGGGGACCTGTGGACAAGGGCAAAGTGGGCTCTGGAAGATAAACAGAAGATAGCCAGGACAATGATAATCTCAGGGGACAGTAATGGGGTGGGCTTGAGGACTGTGCAGTACAGCCGTTAGGACCATGGGCACCAGAGACAGAGTCCCTGCACTGAAGTCCTGCCTTTTCCACCCCCTCTCTGTGTCATCTCTATGCCATCTCTCTCTATGTTATCTCTCTCTGTGCCTGTTTTCCCTTCTGGGAAAGGGGAATAACAATGGTGCCCGTCACACGAGAGTTACGTGGACATTGAATGTGTTGTATCACATGTCCAGTACTTAGCGAAGTGGTTGGTGCGTGGTAAGCACTCAATAATTATTAGCGATTACTATTTATTAGTAGTAGTATTGTCATTTTGGGTATCATCCTCTTAGGCTTGCACAGAAATTTACTTATTTATTTGTTTTTAATTAATTAATATATATATTTTCCATAAGTTATTGGGGTACAGGTCATATTAGTTACATGAATACGTTCTTTAGTGGTGATTTGTAAGATTTTGGTACACCCAACACCCAAGCAGTATACACTGCACCATATTTGTAGTCTTTTATCCCTCACCTCCTCCCACTCTTCCCCTCAAGTCTCCAAAATCCATTGTATCATTCTTATGCCTTTGCATCCTCATAGCTTAGCTCCTACATATCAGTGGGAACATATGATGCTTGATTTTCCATTGTTGAGTTATTCTAATTAGAATAACAGTCTCCAGTCTCATCCAGGTCACTGCAAATGCTGATCATTTATTCCTTTTTGTGGCTGCATAGTATTCCACCATATATATATGTATATATGTATTTATGTATCTGTCTATCTCATATACTATATGTATATATAGTATACACACACACACACACATATATCAGAAAAAGAAAGAAAAGTAGTAGGAAGTGAGTAGTGTAGAGACATAGACAGATATTTTGGATTAAAATTTTAAAAATAAGAGCAAAGAGGTTGGAACGAATGGAGAATTCTCTCAGGCATCAAAGATAAGTTCCCAGATTGTCACTGACACATAATGTATTATGCTGATTAAATGTAACTAAAATATTTATGGTAAGAGAATATATATATATATATATATATATATATATATATATATATACACATGTATATAAAGAAATTTATGGGCATTTGGGTTGGTTCAATAATTTTGCTATCGTGAGTTGAGCTTGCACAGAAATTTAAATGGGAGGAGAAAATGGTTGACCCCATCCCTTTTGCTGAAGGATGAGGTTTTACCAAAGAGGAAAAGAAGTAAAACTTAATGACAGTAGACTTGATTCCCTGTTGGAGAAAAGACCCCCTTCCTTTTCCATTACAAGGCCTGACCCCAGCTTTGAAATTGTGAAGTTTTGATTTCTCATACAAATTGCACTTAATTGTTTTTTCTCACTTCCAGTGATGTCATCTTTTTAAAAAAATAAATATAGGCTGATGAAACATATTTAAATGGAGAGATTAAATTAGTTTTCGTTTGCTACTTTGAAATGTTTTAATCCCCTGAAGAGAATGATTAAAGCTCTTTGCAAAGGGTAGGGGTGTATTTTTTTTAAGTTGATGTTTATATTTAACATTCCACAGAATCTTCTTGCATTTCCTGGTGTTGGTGGATAGAATGTTTTCATTGCCTACCTCACCAATAAGCCACAGTGAAAGGAGAAGGGTGGGAGCAGAACTGAGGCTGCTGCTGACAAAAAAAAAAAACCCCAATGAACAAGAATGCTTTGTAAAGAGAGGCAGTAGGGACCGGATGTGGTGGCTCACACCTGTAATGCCAGCACTTTGGGAGTCTGAGGCAGGTGAATCACCTGAAGTCAGGAAAGACCAGCTTGGCCAACATGGTGAGACCATGACTCTACTAAAAATACAAAAATTAGCTGGGCGTAGTGGCTCATGCTTGTGATCCCAGCTAATTAGGAGGCTGAGGCAGGAGAATCACTTGAACCCGAGAGGTGGAGGTTAAAGTAAGGCAAGATCACACCACTGCACTCCAGCCTAGGCAGCAGAGCAAAACAGAACGAGAGAACGAAAAGAAAGAAAGAAAGAAAGAAAAGAAAAGAAAGCAGGAGGAAATGAAGGACGCCAAGAAGATGGACAAATCATGTCCTGACAAAGGAACAAGCCATGCTGTGCAAAAACAATAATAATAAATATACACACACAGATATATAGAGAGGTATATCTCTATAGGTATTTTGGATTGAAAGTTTAAAAATAAAAGCAAAGAGGTTGGAACAAATGGGGAATTCTCTCAGGCATCAAGAATAAGTTCCCAGATTGTCACTGACACATAATATATTATGCTGATTAAATGCAACTAAAATATTTAGGGAAAGAGAACATTAAACCTTACCCAGCTGCCAGTGTCCTGGATATGGATGAGAGCACTGGGTTGAGAGTCTGACGAACTGAGTTCACTCCCCGGAGCTTCCTCTCCCTGGTTTGTGACTCTCTCAGGACACCAAGTTTCTTAGCCTCATGTCCTCATTATAATAGATCCACTTTTTACTTTGAAAGATTTGGGTGGTGAGAGTGAAAATCCTTTGTAGGTAGCCTTAAAAAGGAATGAAATCATGTCCTTTGCAGGAACATGGATGAAGCTGGAAGCCATTATCGTCAGCAAACTAATGCAGGAACAGAAAACTGACTACCACACGTTCTCATTTGTAAGTGGAAGCTGAACAATGAGAACACATGGACACAGGGAGGGCAACAACACACACTGGGGCAGGTCGAGGGGTAAGGGAGTGGGAGGAGAGCATTAGGAAAAGTAACCAATGCATGCTGGGCTTAATACCTAGGTGATGGGTTGATGTGTGCAGCAAACCACCATGGCACACATTTACCTATGTAACAAATCTGCACATCCTGCACATGTATCCCAGAACTTAAAATAAAAATTTAAAAAATTTGAAGAATATAAAATTTTCCATAAGAACACAGCATATGGAAACAACATACACTGGGGCCTGTCAGAGAGTGGGGTTCAGGGGAGGGAGAGTATTAGGAATGATGGATAATACGTGCTGGGCTTAATACCTAGGTGATGGGTTGATAGGTGCAGTAAACCATTATGGCACATGTTTACCTATGTAACAAAGCTGCACATCCTGCATGTGTACCCAGAACTAAAAATAATTAAAAAAGAAACAAAACAGAAAAAGTTTGAAAAGAGAAAACTACAGGCTATTGAATAAAACAAACAAGAATACCAAAAAAGAGGAACATAACATGTTTAAGTGTAATAAGAAGCAAATGCTAAGGATCCATTCATCCACCGAGAATTTGCTGTGGATGTACCATGTACCAAGCACTGTGTTAGGTCCTGGGAATCCAGGGTGACTACTTTGAGGGATATAGAAAGACAGTGCTAGATTGTATGTCAGCAGAGAGAAATTAGAATTAAACTATTTTAAGACCTTTATATTGTCTTGGATGAGGGTACAGATGTTGATTCATTTTAGATTAAGTCACATAAACGTATTAAAAATGGGAGGTAACTACTGAAAGAATAGGAAAAGAATATAACTTCTAAACTAGCAGTGGGAGAAACAGAAGACCGGAAAGGTGGGGAAGGGAACCGTGGACAAAGCAGAGTAAACAGAAAATACAAAATCAGATGACAGAACGAACTTCAAATATAGCAGTAATCATAAATGCAAATGGTTTACACTCACCAGTTTAAAGATAAATGGGGCAGTGGGGGTGGGGAAAATCCAGCTCTATCTAACACATAAAATATAGAGAAAGGTTGCACTGAAGCATGGCCCTCTTCTAGGGGTAGATTATAATTGTGTCAAACACATCTTTTATCTCTACTTACATTTCCCCCTTTCTCTGGGGACTTTATACTAAAGCAGGGATTACGTTAAACTGACTGAGTAGAAATCAGAGGTGAGGGAGAAATGAAAAGAAAGAGGATTTACTGAGTCAGGTATTGTGCTGGGTGGCTTTTAAAAGGGAAGAAACTGGCATAGAATAGAAATGTACATTCTGGTATAGCTTATTGGCCAGATGCTCAGACAATGATGTCAGATGGACCTGGAGTTAGTTTCCAAATTATTTAATGATTCATTTACCCATTTAACTAATATTTATTAAACACCTACTATGAGTGAAGAAGTCTACTAGGAAGTCACTTTAATTTCTCTATGACTTAGTTTCCTCATTGTGTCAGTTATCTATTGCTACAATAGTGCTGTGTAAGAAGCAATGACAAAACCCCAGTACCACATAACAATAAACATGCTCTTACTGCTCAATAGCCTATGGGTTGGCTGGCAGTCATGGTGATCTGGGTGGGGCTTGACTAATCTTGCTCAGCTTGCTGATGGGTCTGCAATTAGTTGGTGGGTCTCTGGGAACTGGCCAGTCTAAGATGGTCCTGGTTAGGAAGCCTTGGTTCTATCTTATGTGGCTCCTCATCTTCCAGCAGGCTAGCTTGGATTTATTGTCATGGTAGAGGAAGGGGAGAGAAAGACACACACAGACACACACAGACAGACACACACACACACACACACACACACACACATACACACAGAGAGAGAGAGAGAGAGAGAGAGAGAGAGAGAGAGAGAGAAAGTGCAAGTTCTCATAAAGTTCAGGCTCATAGCATTCTATCAGCCAAAGGGAGTCACAGGTCAAACTCAATTCAAAGGGTGGAGAAGTTAACTCGATCTCTTGATGGGCAGAACTACAAAATTACATTACAAAGCAAAGTCACGTTGCAAGGGGCATGGGTACAGGGAAAGGAAGAATTAAGGCCATTTTTGCATCCAATCTACCACACTCATCTAGTTATGCAGAGATAATATTAGCACCTACTTCTTAGAGTTATTGTGAGAATTCAGTGAGCTCATGCATATAAAACAGTGATTCTGAGCCAGGCTTGCAGGAGGCACTCAGCAAATACTAGCCATTGCTGCTGCTGCTGTTGTGATCATCAGCGTTATTATTATTATCAATTTGGGTCCTCCTCATCCCTGTGCATCTGCTCAGTGCGGTCCAGAGGTTCACATTCCCTAGCAGCTTCTGCTTCTCCATGCCCGATTGCTTTTCCTCTTAATAAAAGAGCAAGTTGGTTGATGGAAAACTTCCTTGATTTTGTGAACGCAGATGCCACTGTGTGTTAGCATCCTTTGGCCATTAGCTGTCAAGGCAGCAAGGCAGCAATCTATTTAAAGAACACATAGGTGCCTCTGCTTTTTGCTGTCAAAGCTGTGCCAGGGATGGAGATACTTCTGAAGTAGGGACTAAAGGGTCCTGACCTGAGACAGACCCTCTGTTTGCCATCTGCATTTACTCAAGAAAGGGGAATTAATTGCCTAGTGAAGTTTGGTTTCCTTATGTTAATGAATGATGCTGGCAGCTGAACATGAATAGGATATTGTTTATTTTTACTTCCAAAGGAGAGAGATTGAGCCTTGAGTCAGAAATGCAGCACAGGCTGCAAATTTGCTAAAGTCTATAGTCCTGCTCACAATATCACAGCAGGATGGGTGCTCTTTTGGCTGAGCTGGGAGAAAAGGTATTGCTGGGCCTTGGCTTTGTGGGAGCTCCTGTTTATTGACAAGCAAAGAATCTCTAAAATGCTTTTTGTCATGTAGGATAAACCTCAACAGTGGTGAATGCATAGGCCTGACATCAGCTTCTCTTCCATGTGGGAGGCGCCAGTATTTACAGAAAGAATTCACATTTGGGGAGAAGAGCATAACAAATTTATTGATGGAAATTCCCACCAATCTTAATTTTTTTAAAAGAAGGGAAACACCTTCTTTTGAGTTCCATCCCCGAACACAAGAAGAGCCAGAGATGAAATGTGTTAGTGATTCATCAAAAAACAGACAGATTTTAGCTTCCCTTATTTTTAGAAGTAGCTGTCTAGGTATTGGGTTCTGTCAAATGAGAGAGGGATTATATTTGGAAATCCTAATTATGGAGAGGCTTTCTTTAAAAAGCAGCCTAAAGCCAAACTGGCTCCCACTGATGCTTCTTTGGTTGTTTCTTTTTTCTCTTTAATCCTTCTGACACCCTGAAAGTAGTTCACACATAGAATTAAAAGAATCTATTTTGCCCATCTCGATGTTTACTTAACTTTGTAGTTCCAGAAGCCATAATCTCATTCTCTGGCCATCACTTTGAAGAACAATGTCAGGAAATATATGAATTTATTTTTTTTTTAGTTGTAACACAATTTGAATAGGCTAAAGCAAAGCAAAACAACAGCAACAACAACAAAAGACAGAAGAACATAATGTCTTACATTATGGAAAATAATGGGGGCTTCAGGCATGGCTGGATTCAGCCGCTCATATAATGACATCAGGAATCAGTTTCTTACATTGCTCTCTCTCTTTTGCATAGGCATCAACTTCAGGCTGGAGGATACAGAGAAGCCCCTTGGCAGCTCCAGGCTTACACTGTAGCAGCTTAGCAACCCCAATGGAAATGATATGCCTCTTTCCTAAGAAGGCCTGCTGAAGTTTCACATAGGAATCTCATTGGCTTGCATTGGGCCATATGCGCTTATTTGCACTAATCATAGTGGCCAGTGGATGAAACAGATGGATTAATTAGGTACGGCCTTGCGCTAACTACTGGAGTATGGGGAGGCATCAGCTCCACACAAAGGACTGACTGTGGGGAAGAGGTGGTTTACCAGGAGGACAATCAGGAACAGGGAACGTGTGCTAACCTGGCAAAGGTAGCGGAAAGTCTTTGGGATAATATGCTAGTCTGGGTCCTCTAGGAAACAGACACCAAGACAGGAACAGATGTGCCAGGATTTAATTAGGGGAAAGGCCGAGGGGAGAAAATAGGGAGGCAGCTAGAGAAGGCATAAGGAGCCATTGGACCCCCAAGTGAAGGGGAGAGGGAAAGAAGGCTGGGAGCAAGTGTCCTAGACTCTCTGCAGCCTAAAGGCGCTTCAGCAAGGCGTTGAGGAGTCTTCCAGCCAAAGTCTCTGTCAGAGTAGTCCCATGTCTCCCAAGGACAGGCTGGTTTTAGTATCCCTGCTGCATTCCACTATTGGCTGGGAGCTGCCCATGGGAAGCATGGCCTCATTAGCACTGATGGATTTGAGTGTGTGCAGCAGCTGGGGCCTTCAGTCAATTAAGCTTCCTGTAGCTGCAGATCTATGAGGCATTTTCTCAGGGCCACTATGTAATAACTCATATTCATACAGCATCACATAGATTAAAAGGTGTTTTTATAGCTGTCAGCTTAGTTTATTATGAATAGTATGATCATCACCCCCTTCCACTGTACAGATGGAGAAGGTGAGGCAGGGCTGATTATGATTTATCCAAGGCGGTTTCACTAGTTAGTGAAGAGGTGGACTGATGCCCTGACCACCACCTCCCGACCCAACACACCTCCACTGTATGGGGGGTTAAATAATGTCCCCCTACCCAGAACCTCCGAATGTGACCTGATTTAGAAATAGAGTCCTTGCTGACATAAATACTCAGGTTAAGATGAGGCCATACTGGATGAGGGTGAGCCCTAAATCCAATATGATTGGTGTCGCCATACAAAGAGAGAAACGGACACAGACATAAAAGAGACAGACGGACGAAGGCCATGAGGTGATGGAGGCAGAGATTGGAGTGAAGCAACCACAAGCCAAGGAACTCCAAGGACTGTTGGCCACTGCCAGAATCTGGGAGAGAGGTCTGGAACAGATTCGTCCTCAGAGTCTTCAGAGCGAACATGGCCTTGCTGAGGTCTTCAGTGAAATTGGCAACATTTTCCTTTAGTATCTCTTTCTGTATTCCTTGTCTGTTCTCCCTTTTCTCCCCTTTATGTAACCAGCCCTCTCATAATGCCTCTCTTTGGGGCTTATGTTGGCCTCATCTTTTAAGAAAAAATTGATTGATTTGGGAGGTACATGGGCAGGTTTGTTACACGGACGTACTGCATTGTGGTTAGGTTTGGGCTTCTAGTGTAGCCATCACCCAAAGAGTAAAAATTGTACCCAATGGGTAAGTTTTCAATCCTCACCCCTCCTACCCTCCCTGCTTTTGGAGACCCCAGTGCCCTTTTTGGGCCTCATTTTTGTGAAAACATCTCATGTCCCCTAGATTTTCTCTTCTTCCTTCAAAATATACCTATCCCGTGTCCGTTCTCAAATCTCTTTCCCTTGCTAGGGATAAGCGGATAAATCTTGCAAACTAGAAAGGAATATTTCTTCCAGATAACATTGGCATTTTCATGATGATTTTTATGGCCTTCAGATTCATCAGGCAGTTGTTGAACACGTGCTATTTGCTGAGCTCCATATGGGCCCTTTCATGTGTTTTAATCCTATTTTATCCTTACAAACATCTGGGGAGGTAGACACTCTTCTTCCATTTTGCCGATGAAGATGGAGTGTCTCAGAACCTCTGCTTCCTTTCCCTGCAGTGAGTGCTATGGGTATCAGGACGGTCAAGAGGAGATGCGATTTTGTGTTTTGATACCCTGCAAGACTGACTTAAGAATGACATGAAACTTTATATGAAATTATCCTCTGGTAGCCAGGCACAGTGGCTCATGCTCGTAATCCCAGCACTTTGGGAGGCTGAGGTGGGAGGTCAAGAGTTTGACACCAGCCTGGCCAACATGGTAAAACCCCATCTCTACCAAAAAAAAAAAATTAGCCAGGTGTGGTTGTGCATGCCTATAGTCCCAGCTACTGGAGAGACTGAGGCAGGAGAATCTCTTGAACCCAGAAGGAGGAGGTTGTAGTGAGCCAAGACTGCACCACTGCACTCTAGCCTGAGCAACAGAGTGAGACTCCATTGCAAAAAAAAAAAGTCCTCTGGAATGTCTCTGAAAAACCAACAGGCATTTCCAAGTGCAGCCAGACTTGTGTCCCCCGGGATTTTCTCTCTGTTCATTTCCTCTGCTGGAAAGGGCTAGTGAGAGGCTCTCAGGTTTGCCATCTGATTGAACAGGAATGTTCCACATTGCTGTGACTTTCGAACCATCAGCTCTAGGGCAGGACACTTGCAGCTGATCTCCTCCCTCCAACTGTCTCTTCCCAAGTCTCCCCTTTGCATGGTTTTTCCAAGCCTCCTATTCTGCATGGTTCTGGTCCATGACAGAGCCCTGGGTGAGTAGGGTGGGGGGGGGTGGGTGCTGGGGCTGAATTTCTCTCTGTTCAGCTTCTTTGTAGTTTCCTGGGTGTGGTTGTGTTGGTTGAAGATCAGTGAGCTATTGGCACTGGCCCAGAACCTCTCACCCTGGAAATAAACGGCTTGTAAAATGGTGCTCTTTTCATCCATTCATTCATCCACACAATCATTCATTCATTCATCTACTATTTATTTGGTATTTATCCTATGCCAGGCCATCATATTAGATACACAAGACAGACATGGTTTCTGTCCTCAAGGAACTGATATAGCCAGCAATTCTGGCATTGATCTTCTGGGATCATGATCTAGTCCAGGTCTTCCCACTTATTCAAAGAGAGAGCATCTAGAAAACATGGAACTTCTTGCAGAATTCCTTAGTTACTGACATATTCCGTTGCTGATAACTAAACATGCAATTCAGGGTGGTCAGATGTCTCTCCCACTTCCCCACACTGGGGATCATGATGGAAGGAGACAGGGTATTATGGAAGCTGAATTATGTGCAATGGGGGCGGAGAAGAGGAAAATCCAACCACATTGAGAGCAGTTCGGGATGGCTCCAGGGGAGAGTAGACGGATACTCTGTTCCTGGCCCATACAGGCCATTCAGTATTTGTTCAATACAACACAATGCTTAAGAGCACAGGCTCTGACATCAGACAAATGTGAGCTGAGTCCCTGCTTGATTACTTGCTAATGCATGAGCCTCAGTCTTCTCATCTGAGAAATGGGGATTAATTTTAGGATCTATTTTTCCAGGGTCACTATGAGTATTAAACAATATCCTGAATGTAAAGAACTTAGCTGAGGTCTTGGGAATTTGCTGTCATCATCCTTCAAAAACTCCAGGGAGACTACCAGGAATCAGAAAAGAGGAACTTCAGTCTGGACTGGTGTGATCAGGGAGGTCTACTTGGAGGAAGCGACATTCTGGTCTTTATGCTTGACAAGAACAGGGATGGTATCACTTTTCCATCTTACTGTATTCTTAGTACCTGGTATAAATCAGTCCTCAGCATATGCTTGTTGAGTGAATAAATGAGTGACTGACCAGGGTCTTGAAGGAAGAATGGGAAAGTGTACGTGGAAGGGATTTTAGATATTTTCCAGGGACCATAGTTATGAATGAAGTAATATTTTCTATTTCTCCTTCTATTCTTTTTAATAAGGGCATTACAGCTTTTCATGGTTATACCAAGACTATTCTGGTATGGAGCTGCTTCTCTTCCCCTGGTATGGGGTATGCCACTATTTATTTAAATGACCCCCTGTTGTCAGGCGCTTAGTTTGTTTCCAAGTTGTCATTATTGTAAGTGATTCTCTGATGATCATCTTTGCACATACATTTAACCTATTTCCTTAGGTTAAATTCCTGGACAGAGTCTCATGGGTCACATGGTAGGTTTGTGTAATGTCTTAAGATTTTGGACACAGAGTGTTAGATCACCCTCCAGAGAGACTGTGCCAGTTCCCCTTGCCACCTGCCCGTCAGCTCATCTGCTTGCTAATCTGCTGCCTGAGAGATGGGCTCTCACCACTCCTGCAGCACTTGTCACTGCCTTCCCTGCTCGGCCAAGTGGGAATCGTGGGGTGAGCTCGTCTCTCTGTTCTTCAAGCCTGCTGGAAGAACATCTGTCCCGTGATGTTAGGATTACATTAAGTGTGAGGCTGAGAAATCTCTCTGGAGGAGAGAAGCTCCCCAGATGTTGGAGTCAGTGCTGGAGTAAGAAGAAGAGGTGCTCGGGACACTGAGAATGGTTATAGGGCATCCCCTCGGCCCCTACCCTGCTTCCCTAGTCTCCCGTGGAGGTAACCTTGTCTAATCTCTTCCCACCTCACAGGCATAATAGAAATAAACATTCTCTATGCTCTGCCTCTCACATCCCTTTTATGACTCCTCCCACGCTTGTCACACTCCTGTCACATTTTTCTGTATCTCCATTGGCCAGTAGCTTGGAAGGATGGAGTCTTAGTCATTTTACTATCTCCAGCATCTAACACAGGATACCAATAATAAACTAGTAAAATGAAGGTAATAATAAGAGTAGTAGCTATTGTGTTAAGCACTTCCTCTGTGCCAAGCCCTTTATATATATTTTATCTCATTGAATAATCCTGAGAAACAAATGCTGTATGTATTTTTATCAGTATCCTCATTTTACAGATAATGAGGCTAAGGCACAGAGAGGTGAAGCTACTTGCCCAAGGTCACATAGCCAGTGAATGGAAAAGGTGGGACTCGAAGCCAACTCCCTCTCAATTATTCTGCTAGGTGCTTGGTGACTGTCCTAGCCACTAAATGGGAAGCCAGCATTTCCTCTGCTCCCTCCTTAATACTAGCTAATTTCTAGGAGGCTTTGACAGTTATATGTCCCCAGCAGAGATGAGGAATCTGGTATTTTCATTCCCATAGAAAAGCAAACTAGGGCTTGAGAGGATCTTCTTGAAGGAGTACTTTGAAAGACAGACCTGGAAATAAATAGCTCTCTCTCTCCTGACCTCCCCAACTCCAGTCACACTGCCTGGGGTCACTCCCTTATGAATTCATTCATTTTCCATCAGAGCTTAAGTCTCCTTTTGAAAATGTAGATTCAATGAAGCTGGGGTGGGGGTGGGTAGAAAATGTAGAATCTTCCAGCAGATATCAGCCACCTCCATCTGTAATACCTTAGTGGGCAAAAAGACATCCGAACTTTCTTCTCAAGCTGCTCTTCCTTACTCTTCTTTTCACTTGTTCAAATTCGGTCCAGCTCAGGTCCAACCTCACCCCATAGGTAGGTTTTCCAGTCTCTCCCATCTTATTTGGCCCTCTCCCTGCAGCTGCCACTCCAGTATTGCTCTTCTGAGGTGATGATCTAGCCCAGGTCCCCTGAAATTGTTCAAAGACAGCAACAACTCGAAGATATGGGGCTCCTTGCAGAATCCCATGAACTACAGTCACATCTCACTTATGGTAACTAAACGTGCAGTTTGGGGTGGTCAGATGACAGCAAGTTTTATGAGATTCCAGTAAGACAAAAGATGCAAGCATCAAATGTTCTAAGAATAATTCGCTAATTCAACATTGACCAGACATTGGATTTGTTCTGGGACCTGACAACTCAGAAATACACAAGACTGAGCTGTGTTCTTGGAATGTCCAGTCCAGTGGGGGAGCCAGTTATGATGTAGGGTGGACACAGGGAGAAGGTTGGGTTCCGTTTTAGGAGTTCAGATGAGGAAAATACAGTTGGCCTGCAGTAAGTGTCAGCTATTTATTTGTTACAGGCTAGAAACAGGTTCAGATTCTGGAGAAAACCTGGGAGAGGAAAGGTCCTGTCTGCTTACTTTATTCTTTTAGCCAAAGATTGTGCTTTGGGACTTACTGGCTTAACTGGGAAGCTGGCCTTAAGAGCTGTATGGCAGGGGGCAGAGGGTGGTCAGGCAAACCTAGCATACCCAGAGGCATGATTTCAGGACTGACTGATTTTCAGATTTCAGGCAGATAATGCTATGGAGGTAATGGAAATGACATTATGTCACTGCTAGAAGTGGGAATATAATAATTTCCTAACATGCTTTAAGGTAAAAATGTAACGTCTAAACATTGAAAAGATACACTTCCATAGGCCACGTAACTTCCTCTCTTGGATCTCAGCATAGCATTATCACTCTTTGGAAGATACCTCTTTTCCATAATAAATAATAATCACAATGGCAATGATAATAAGTAAAGATGACAGACACGGGGCTGCCTATGTGCCAGGCTGTGCTTTAACATATATTAGCTAATGTGATCCTAGTGACAACTATGAGGTAGTGCCATCATTTCCTTTGCAGATAGAGCAACTGAGGCAAAGAAAGGTTTAGTAACTTTCTCAAGGTGACACAGTTGCATGTGGTAGAGTCGGATTTGAACACTGGCAGCCTAGCTCTAAAACCTGGCCTCTTACCCATTTTAGTATGCCGTCTCTGCCATTGCTGTCCTTTTCCCCTTACTTACGGTCATTTTGGGCTGAACGTTTTAATTATATTCCTTGAGGATAGGAGTCTGGGTAAGCATGCAGCACACAGTAGGCACTTAATAAATGGTAGCTGTTATTCATCATTTAGAGTATGCAAAACTCATTCCTTTTCATTAGCTCCGTGAAACATTCTGGCTGCATTGGGAAATGGGTGAGGAAGGTATTGTGGTCCCATTTTACAGTTGAGGAGATTGAGGTTCAGAGCATACCAGTGACATGCCAAGGTCACAGATGGGGAAGTAGGGGAGCTGAAATCAAACTCAGAGTGTCAGAGAAGGCAAGTCCCATTTGTCTTCCCCAGAGGAGCCTTGCCTGATAATGCGAATTGATTGATTAATAAATAAGGCTTGTTGGCTTGTCGTGAAAGCTTGCTTCGCCAAGTCCTACTGTATCTTTTCCTAAGGAGTTTAGTGGGCTTCTCCACAATTGTCCTTTTCCTGGTGGACGGGATTCGTGAGTACACATAGGCCAATCTCAGGGACCCAGCAATCCTTTCTCTCTCTCTCTCTCTCTCTCTCTCTCTCTCTCTCTCTCTCTCTCTCCCTCCCTCTCTCCCTCTCTCCCTCCCTCTCTCCCTCTCTCCCTCCCTCTCTCTCTCCCTCTCTCCC
>CAUYOR010099762.1:0-18930 GCA_963573925.1 Callimico goeldii | reverse complement strand
CAGCTAATTTTTTGTAACTTTAGTAGAGACGGGGTTTCACTATTTTGACCAGAATGGTCTCGATCTCATCACCTCCTGATCCACCCGCCTCGGCCTCCCAAAGTGCTGGGATTACAGGCTTGAGCCACCGCGCCCGGCCCGTAAATTTTATAATACATTGCTTCTTAAACTTTAGCATTCAGCCAAAGAGGCTTTGGGTTTTGTTTGTTTGGGGTTTTAATATAAAAGAAACACATGTTCCTTATGGAAATATTTGAAAACTAAAATAGTATGAACCAATCAAAGGAAGAAAACATATATAATCTCAACAACTTATTTAATTTTCTTGGTGTTTTTCTGCACATTTTGTGATGATCAGATCTATACACACAATCCGTCACACTGTAGTCAAACGTTTCAGTTAATATTATGCCATTAGTGTTTCTTAAGTCATTAACGTCCTCATAAATTACTACTGAACTGTTGCCTAATAATTAAATCACATTTTTATTCACAGTATATATTATTTTATTGAAGGAATTAAGGATTTTTTTTTAATTTTGGTGAATAGGAGATTTGCTAACATTACAATTAGGTGATACTTATGCAGCAGCTCATTTGTTCAGAATATTGTCAGCATAAGGTCAAAGAGAATAAACACTTGTAAGGCTCTAGAAATCTCTTGTGCAATTTACATTTTAAAGATACATGGGATACCATTTATAACACATAATAATAGAGAAAGATACGAAGAGATATAAAGGAGTTTAGAGTAACTTTCTTTCAAGAGAACTGTCAAAATTAATACCAAGGAAGAAACCTTAAATGGAATCTTTAAGGATAAGAATTTCTATGTAAAACTCTCTCTATATATTGTATTACCCTTCCTAAACAAGCCTTTGCACTGTGTAATCGTTTTCACCCAGTCATCTGTATTTTGACAATCATATTATAGTTCTGTGAAACAGGTTCCCATTTATTAACTTTTGTTTGGTGACTTTATAGTTGGCCATTCCTTTGGCCATTAATATATATTACAAAGTAGATTATATGGAAGGTATCATGCTGTGATCTGAAATACAGTGAAAAAACCAAAACACAAAAACTCTGGTCTTCACATTGCTTAGATTCCACTGAAAATGGAATCCTTGAGCAGCCAGGAAGCAACGAACATTTGTGTTGACACACCTGTGAGTGCCTGTCTTTCTGTCCATCTCTCTTTTCTATACTCAACTTAAAATAGTAAATAAACTGTACAATGCCCACGGTAATTTTACCAGGTGAAGGGATGAAAAAGGAGACCCACAAAATGGTTTGTCATAAACAGAGATGTGAATAGTCCATGATATTCAGACATTAACAAACAAAACTGCTTTGTCATAGAATTTGCGAAAAGGTCAGCCAGAGACAATGCTGGGTATGTGAGTATGACACAGATTCTGAAATTCTGTATGGAGGGAATGATCGGGACTTTGCTTCAGAGAGATAACTTTGGTGACAGTGATAAGACAGTCATTGTAAGGGGCGAGGTCACAGGTGTGTGACTGCAGAAACAGTAGTGAGCTACTGCTAAAATCAAAGTGTCACTTAGTGATAGTTCTGAATGAAGACTGTGACAATGGAAACGGAGAGAGAAGAGATACAGAGAAGGATAATCGATATTTGGTGAAAATAATATTTCACAATATCATCATGCTTTTATGTGCAAGGTCTTCTTGGTTCTTGGGCATCCCCATGACATTCTGGGCCTAGAGCATTATCCTGTGCCCAGAGGCAGAAGGGACACGGTGTGGTATTTAGGGTCATAGGAATTTTTTTGACATATTGCTTTGTCCTTTATAAATTTTTTGGCCTCAACCATATTACATAATTTACTGAGTCTTTGCTTCAGAATATAAAAACACAGACATAATTGTCCAATTTTCATGGTACTTTAGGCACTTTAGAAAAGCTCATCTGCATGAAATAATTTGTCATGTATAAACTGGTATACAACTTTCCACAGAGAATAAAGAGAGTGAAGCAATTAAGAACAGATTTGTCATCTGTTCCTATTAATAAACAATCCTTATACTTATCTTCAACTTAGAAATGTGTCTATTTTGTAAATTTTATAGTAGAAATATTCCAAACCTAACATGACAAAAATCAAAAGGTAAATAAATGCAGTGTTTAAAAGAGTATTGTGTATCTCTGTTCTTTGGCTGATCTATGAACAACTGCAGTTTAGATTGCCACAACCATTATTTATGTTTTGTGCCTACTTCTCTAATCAACCATGTTGCCACCTAAATGTTACTGTGAAAGGCAATAAACTAATCCATTCCAATGTTTCTAGCTGATAATGATTTACATGACAATCCTTTCATTTTATTTGCTTTTCATTTTGTAACTTTCATAGTGACATTCCAGGAATTAATCAGTGTCAGTTAAGGTATTCTTGGACAAGGAGTTCCATTCTTTTAATTTATTTAGGTGTAAAGAAGAAAAATGCCATACTACTTTATGATTTTCATGAAATTTCACCATTTTCATGATTGGTGAAGGTGGCTTCATAATCCAGTGGCTTTACTGCTATTTTTCCTCACTTTCCCAAGGTAAAAAAACCTATGTATTGTGTGTATGTATCATTTTATGATCAAAATAGAATTATCTCCAAACAATATACTTTCAAAAAGAGCTATTGAATATAGACAAATAATCAAAAAAGAATATGTAAACACATAGTACATATAAAATACACTATACTAAGAATCAAGGAAATAAAACATAATTTCTACCAGTTTAATTATCAAAAAAATAAATTTTAAGGATATTATGAGAAGGCACTATATACAGCTGTTGATTGTGTTAATTAATTCTGCTTCTGAAGAGTAACTTCGTACTATGTCTCTATAGGATTAAATGTGTTTTGTTCCTTTAGCCTACTATTGAATTTATAATACTATATTTTATATAAATCAACAAATGCTCAAATATTGCCTGTTTTAAAAGTCTGAGAATCAAATCTGAATAAAACACAAATTTCATGTTAAGATACTTTTTTTGGTGTTCCTGAATTAGCCCTTTTGAAGGTTTTACGTAAACGGGAATATGGGGTGTGAAAAGAAACAGAGAAAACACTGGCATATTACACAGCATATGTCAAGTGATTATCACAACAGCATTCAAATCAATTCTCATTACTTCCAATTTACCTATTCAGAATAAAATTCAAAGTTATTATTTTCCTTCTCCAGCATTTGTTCTTTTCTTTAAAGCACTTTACCTCCTATGATTAAGCTATGATTAAGATAAGATAAAGCCAGGCATGTGACTCACATATGTAATCCTAACACTTTGGGGACTGAGGTGTGAGGATCACTTGTGCCCAGTAGTTCCAGACCAGCCTAAGCAACGTAGTGAGATCCCATCTCTACAACAAAAATAAACAAAATTAACTGAGTATGGTAGTGCATGCCTGTAGTTCCAGCTACTTGGGAAGCTGAGATGAAAGGATTGCTTGAGCCAGCTGCAGTGAGCGGAGATAGGGACATTGCACTCCAGCCTAGGTGACAGAGCAAGACCCTATCTAAAAAAATATATATATATATATAAACATAAGACAGTCAGCAATCATTACAGATTCTTGAGAAAATGAATAAAAATAAATTTAGCAAAAAGAATGCCAAAAAATAGCTAGATTAGTACTGTCCAAAATGATTGTTTGAAATAATGGAATGTATAAATCTGTACTATTTGATGTGGTAGTCAGTAGCAACATGTAACAGTTAACATTTGAAAGGCATTCAGGCACAGTGGCTCATGCCTATAATCCCAGCCCTTTGGGAGGCTGAGGGGGGCAGATCACAAGGTCAGGAGTTCGAGACCAGCCTGGCCAACATGGTGAAACCCCATCTCTACTAAAGATACAAACAATTAGCTGGGCATGATGGCAGGTGCTTGTAATCCCAGCTACTTGGGAAGCTGAGACAGGAGAATTGCCTGAACCCGGGAGGCAGAGGTTGCAGTGAGCCGAGATCATACCAATGCACTCCAGCCTGGGTGACAGGGCAAGACTCTGTCTCAAAAAAAAAAAAAAAAAAAGGAAAAATATTTGGAATGTAAAATGTAGATTTTTTTCCCTTTAAATTTAAATTTAGTTACCTGTAGCCCGTGACTATCCTGTCAGAAAGGGCAAGTCTAAATTATGGGGTGCACTAAACTTAGTGAAAACAACTTGGGGAAGAAAGTATGTAGTAACAGAAGTCGAATAAATGATGAAGATTGGATATAGAGGGAAGAAAAGCTAATGATAAGTAAATAAATAAATATTACCCAAACACAATTAGAATAAACGTGAGAGGAAATACTGAAGATGAAACCAGTAGACATTAATGATTAGAACTTACAAGGGAAACTGAGGAATCAGAAGTTCAATTGTGAAGGCTGAATAAAATAGAAAGCAAAAATCAATTTATTATGAAAGAACAGATCTTTTACTATTTATTTTCATTTGCCACTAATCAAATTAGTATGTTTTCGTTTTCCTAGTAAAAATGTATAACGAGCTTAATTCTAGTTTTCTAATTCATTTTGAAATTTGAAATTTCAAATTGAAATTCTGTTGGATTTTGTAATCCAATGTCAACTGTAAATTATTTATGCATTTAAAAAATATAGTTCACTTCTCTTACTCTACAATGTTTTGTTCTTTTTGTATGTTTTGTGGCACAATATAAAACTTTCTGTATCAACTTTATGCAAAGTGATTTACATGAACATTTATCTTAAATCAATAACTTTTTCTCTGTCAAATGAATTTATCGGTATTAACTATATTAGTTTGTATAGAAATCTTTTACTGATTTTGTTATTATATTATGGCTAAATATACAAATATATTAATAGAAGTTTATTTTTTATGTATACTAAGCACATACATTAAACTCTACTGATCAACTTTGTAATCATTTCTGATTGCTTAATAGACATAGTTTGGGCCATGTTTTATCGACCATTACTGCAAAATAATTCCCAACTGGGTAAACAGAATAAATTACTTAAATGCAACTTTAGTTTCTTTAAAATAGTAATTATATTCACATATTTAATATGATATACACGATATGGGTATGTACAAATTTAAACTTGTATTGCATTATACCAGCGGCTTTGATTTTTGATATATACACAGAATCTATGTGAATCCTGGTGATGTATCTATCTGAGTACATATATTTGTATTTATTTCTTTTTTATTAGTCATATTTTTATATTGTTTCAAGAATAATGAATTGTAATTAAAAATAAAATAATAAGCAGTTGTAAAGCATAAAGTTATGAATCCAGTTGCTCTTTAAATAGCCAACCATTTTAATAGGCCAATATGAATTATAGCAAACCTTCTTCAATAAACTTCCATATGCACACTTTATTGAACCAACACACTTGATCTTACTCAATGTGCCTTTTTCATTCTCTCTTCGTTGACTTTTTTCTTTGTTTGTTAAAACATTGACCTAAATACCTACATTCATAGTATTTCAGCACATGTTATGTCATTCGATGTAATGAATTCCTGCTTGATGTATCTTTAGATTCTCTTTTATTTTTAGATATTTCAGAGCATGAATCATGGAAATGCTGTGCTTATAGTCTTGCTAAAATTTGTGATTATTTAGAATATATTTTAAAATGTAGATTGGCTGAATCCAGTAATAGTCATGCTTCAAATTTTGTTCTCAAATTTCTGTACTATTCTAATTCTAAATAGTTATATGCTCAGCCTCACTGCTCCATATGCTCTCAGCAAACTCTATATTCTATATAAAAAACCCGAGAGTTGAAAATGATATCTTAGATTGTTACTGATTTTTTCTCTTATTATCAAAGTGATTGAACATCTATATATCTTCGTTAATCAGTTGGGATTTATCTTTCTTATGGCCGGGGACTCAGAATTCTTTGCAGAAAGTTATACCTATTCATCCATCACAGAAATATGTACATACATTCGTGGATACACACACATCACAATGCTATAAGCCAGTCTATCCTTTGTATTTATTTTTATGAAGACTTTTAGAAAACAGAGTCTTTTTTTTTGTGTGTGTGAGATGGAGTCTCTCTCTGTCACCCAGGCTGGGGTGCAGTGGCATGATCTTGACTCATTGTAACGTCTGCCTCCCAGGTTCAAGTGATTTTTCTGAACAGGTGGGATTACGGGCATGTGCCAACACAACCGACTAATTTTTGTATTTTCAGTAGAGACGGGTTTCGCCATGTTGGCCAGGCTGGTCTTGAACTTCTGACCTTAGGTGATCCACCTGCCTCAGCTTCTCAAAGGGCTTGGATAACAGGCATGAACTACTGCACCCAGCCTGTATTTGTATGAGAACAAAAATTGATTGCTTCTATATTTGCATATTGCTTTATTAACTGTTGCCCATCACCAACTTTTGTAAAGTAATTCCAGATTTTTACATGTAAAATTTCTTTTTTTTTAATATATTTTATTGCATTTAAGGTTTTAGGGTACACGTGAAGAACATGCAAGATTGTTGCATAGGTGCATACAGGGCAGTGTGGTTTGCTGCCTTACTCCCCATCACCTATATCTGGCATTTCTCCCCATGTTCTCCCTCCCCAATTCCCCACCCCCTGATAATTTCAAACATAAACAAATCTGTAAGAATACTTCAGAAACATTAAAAATGAACTCGAGACATTTTTTTCCTTAGCCATATGACTTGAGGTTAGCCTTTGCCGATAGAGGGTGCTGTAAAAACATTGCAAACCAGAGCAAGAGAAAAAGCGTTTTTTCTTTCTTTCTTTCTTTTCTTTTCTTTTTTTTTTTTTTTTTGTTCTTCAGGTAGGCTGCTCAACTGTGCAGTGGCCAAGGACTCAGCTGGGAAGGGTGAGAGCACTGGTGGCATTCTCTACAGTTCCCCTGGCAGATGCACTGTGACTGGCACTAATAGGGCTCTCCATCAGTCAACAGTCGGCAGCTCCTGCAAACCTGCCTGGCTTCTCTCAGTGGGGTGTTTCCTCCAGACCAGCTGTGGCTAGTCTCAGTGGAAATATTTCCTACAGACCAGCTGTGGCTTGCACTTGCGGGCATGTTTCATCTTCCCAGATAGACGGCTTGTCTCTTTGGCCACCATTCTTCTCTGAGGTCTGAAGCTTAGTTTTCAGTTTGTGCCCTTCCTTCGAATTTCTGACTCTATCCTTGTTCATGCTCCCTCAGCCTTCGAAGTAGCAGCACCTTCTGAAAGAGATCTCTCTTCTTCTCCAATCAAGCTCTTTGTTAACATTTCTCTAGATACAATTTCTTGAAAATAAAAATTTGCTGTTTACTCATGGTTTTGGTTTCCTGGCATTACGTTGGCTGGTAAATTTAGTTTTTAAGTTTCATTTTGTGTTGTGTGGTTTTCCTTCTTTCTACATATTTTTCCTGCTTTAAAGATATTTTTCTCTGAAGTCCTGAAAAAAAATTATCCAGCAGCAATTATTGAATGTCCAAATCCTTTCTCATTAATTTGAAAGGACACTGTTTTCAGTTAAATATCTCAGTATTTGATCATTTTCATTCTGCTAAATTGGTTTCACTTCAATGCTGCTTAAATTATCTTCTTTTTACTTTACATGTCAATGCATTTTGAAGCAAATTAATGCATAATACCTTTTTCTCCATTAGAAAAAAAATGACCTTGAGGTTTTCCAGGGAAATTGTTTCACTGTTTTCTAACTTTGATAAAGTAATTCTATTCTCTCTTTTTAACTTCCTGTTAAACAGATGTTTTAAATCTATTTTTTTCAGTCTACTAGATATTTTATGTTTTCATTTTCATTATTGAATTGCAGAGACAAACTGGAAAAATATGTTGTTAGAACTTCATTAACAAAACTTTTTGGAAGATCTTCATTTTATTTTTAAAAATTGCCTGTATTATTTGCTTCCCAGTTTCTCATTTCAGACAAGAGATATCCTATCTCGTGATACATCTATAGTTATTCTTTATCACGTCAAGGAGGGATTGTGAAAGTTAGTATTCCTCATCTATACAGGCATAATACCCTCTCCTCAGTACAGCTCAGTACTATGGAATTTATTGTGTTTCCTCTAAAGAGCACTTCTTTAGTTTATAGGTCCTTTCCTCTTGGAGTGCATTGCTAAATTTCAACAAAATATTTAGTTATTCTCTAAATAATTTACAGTAGTAGTCTGATCACGGTGATTTTCAAAGTCTTTTTAAGAAATTGTGGCATTTTTCAAATGGTGAATTAGCCTAATATAAGGCTTTATTTAGATTACATTTCCTTTTTTTGTCTTTTTTTGTGAAGTTTCTTTTGTGTGGACAAAGTGAAAACATTTATTTGGAATAAACAGCAATCATATCATGTCTCATTTACTGCCAGTGGGGCAGATTCAGTAGTACTATAAATCTACTTCTTAAACCCAAGAAGGTAGTTTCATTAAAATGAAAGATTTCAAAGGGGATTAGAATACATCCCTCAGTGGGTAACTGTATGTATGGATACTAATGCATTACTTGAGCAATTAGAACCTGTAAGTGTGCTGTCCTCTAGGGAAGCAAACTCTGCAACTAACAATTCTTGTACTCAAGAGGCCAAACAAGTTAAAACACTGTACATCTTCCAAGAAATGGGTCTCAAAATTTATTGTGAATGATTATCCTAACATAGTTGCCCAGTATCTGAAACACCCCTTTATATTTGCTGAATTTCTACCACAAAAGGATTGATGTGGCTCATCTCACACCGCAGAAGAAAATACGATAATTTAGTAGATTTTATTAATGTTTTCAATTATCCACTGCCTCCACTATGAAAAGATTTACATCTCTTTCTATTGTCAAGCTGTTTGAAGTGCCTCTCTATTGAATGGCTTTAATTTCCTGCCCCATTAACATCATGCTTGGCTTTGTCACTTGATATCATCAGTGAAATGTGAGCCCAAGTGACTGTATGCAAGGCCAGAGCCAAAGATTTCATAGATATTCCGTCATTCTATTCTTTCACCCTAGGCCTTGAATTGTGAACAGATAAGAAAGGAAACCTCAGTTGACACCAAATTGACATATAAAGTATGTTAGAATATATTATTTTTCAAAGTGAAGGAGTTATATCTGCTGCAGCATAATCTGAAAGAAGCTATCTGATACACTTACTGTCCCACCTAAGGCACAGACATGTTTTATGACCTCAACCCAACAGATGCACTGATTCCATACTATGAGCTAGAAGCTAGTGATAAAGACCCGCAGCAGAGAATACATTCCGTTATCAGTGGCAGCTGGGTGAGTCATGTGCATTCTCCAGGAGAAAAAGTATCTGCTGTTTAATGCTGGCAACAGAAGCCACAGTGCATGCTGTCCTGTACTGAAATAACTAGATGCAGGCTTTCTGCAGTTTCTGTGGTTTGGTTTTGGCTGCAGCTCCAGTATCTTTTAGCTCTAGCATCCCAGACATTTCTGTGAACTCAAGATATGGCTCCGATGACTAGAGGAGCACCAGGGTCCTTGGTCTTGCATCAATAGAATTAATGACACACACACACCTGGAGTGGTTTTAAGGATCAAAACATTTAATAGGCAAGAAAGAAGAAAAAGAAAACAGCTTCCCTGTACAGAGACAGAGGGAGGGGGGCTTGAAACAGAGAGGAACCCTGTGTACGGTGGAAAAGTGGTTGTTTATGTTGGGATGCTGGAGAAGAACGTGTCTGGTTTGCATAGGGCCCAGGGAATTGTTTTAACTAGATGTGTTATAGACATAGCCTGCAGCAAACCTGGCCCTCCTGCCTTAGCCCTTTGAAAAGCAAATGTGGGTCACCATGTTGTTTTGAACACATGGTGTCATCTGGAGGTGACCATTACACTAAGCACAAGTGGTGACAAGGAGAAGATGGTGGGAATTGCCATACTGAGTGAACCTAGTTTCTAATGGCCTGCATTTGGATATCAAAGCTTGCCAGCCCAACCCTTCAACAGCCTTTTCTGTTAGAAAAGAGATGGTTTGGGGGTTGTTTTTATTAAAAGAAAAAGTCTTAGCAAGAACTCCTTTTGTCCTATCTGCCCAAAAGTATTGCTTAGTAACTCCTGTATTACTGACCAACATTTGTGTTCAAATCATCAAGTCTGTTTCTTTCAAACCACTGCCAACTATTTCACTAATTGTCAACAGAAGAGGTTGTGGGTAATTTTTCAGGGAAACGGAAGCAATTCATTGTTGATGTCTGTCCATGTGACAGCTGAAGTTGTTTTAAGTTCTTCTATTCTTAGTGGATAGTACTTAGGCATCTTAGCTAAAATGAAAAACATAATAATTAAATTGCAATCTGTGATCACCTTAATACACAAAAGTACAATGAAAGCAAAGAGATTGAATGCCCACACTTACTGATCACTATACAGGACGTTAAAGTATTTACATACTATCAAGTAAGGGGATTCTAATAGAGTTGAATTGCTTGCAAAAAAATAAAAAGTACAGTTTCTAAATATCTTTCTCAAGGCACTGACTGAAGCCGAGGAGCGTTTTATGACTGTAGAAAAGAACTGTTTATTCTTTGTTACCACTGGACTGGAACAGATGAAAAACTAAATGAAAAGTTTAAATATGTGAGTTCTCACATTAAAGCTTCAATTCGATTTAATATCTGACTGGATGTCTGGGGTTTGTTTTGTTATTTTTGTTGTTGTTGTCATTTCGATATTTGAACAAATTCAAAACTTTTTAGAAGAAATATCACTTATAATCTTATACTAAAATAGTCTTCAATCTTACATCTTAAATGTTAAAATGTCACTTTTCAGTTTTCCAGGGTTACTGCTGCTGACTTTTTCCAGTAAAATCTATCCTCCATAGAAATTAAATTAGAAGTAACTGAAACTTCAAAAACGTAATATTCTTGTTTTCACCCAGGTCTGATGCCTGTCAGTGCGAAAGTTTGCTTGCAACAAATTCTGATTCTGGTAACGACAAATACACATGTAGCTTTAAAAAAACCAATATGTTAGAAATAATATTACCAAAAAGTAAGTCAAAAGCACTAAATGCTCCAAAAGTAGGCAAAAACTGGAAAAAATTTCATCCTCAAACTAAGGAAACATTGGTATCTCTCAAGAACAATCAGTAGGTGTAGTATAGGCTTGAAAGAAACCAGGTAGAAATCAACATTCACAGGGATGATTTCATGACAATAGCCACAAAAAGGTGAACAGAAATCACAGCCACTATTTGTCACCATGGAAACAAAACTTTGGAGGTTGAATAATGCCAAGTTATAAAGACTTGGCAAATACCTAGTATTCCTATTAAAACCCCAGAAGAAATATGCCTTTGGAATAATAACTACATTCTAAGACTACAGATTGCCCTGATATTAAACAGAAATAGATAATAATATTTGTAAATTCTAGCAGAAACAATTCAGCAAAAACAAAAATAAGTAAGTCACAGTTATCAGGAATAAAAGAATATGTTACTATGGATCCTTCAGAGATTAAAGACATTCTAAAGGAATGTCATGTACAATACTTTTCAAATTATTTAAACCACTTAGATAAAATACACAAATTCTTTTTAAAACACAACATAACAAAACTGAAGAAAAAATATAAAATTTAAATTACTCAACATTTACCAATTTTAATATTTAATTCAAAACATTTACTTATGAAAAGTATATGTATATGTGTATATATGACATACATCATACACATACAGATATGATATATCAAGTAATCTGCTGTGATATGGTTTGGCTGTGATCCCACCCAGATCTCCATTGAATTGTAGTTTCCATAATCCTCACGTCATAGGAGAGACCTGCTGGGAGGTAATTTAATTATGGGTGTGGTTGCTTTCATTTCATTAATGTGATAGTGAGTTCTCATGAGATCTGATGGTTTTATAAGGTGCTTTTCCCCCTTATTCTTGGCACTTCTCCATCCTGCCATCCAGTGACAAAGGACTTGTTTGCATTCCCTTCGACCATGATTATAAGTTTCCTGAGGCCCCCTCAGTCCTGCAGAACTATTAGTCAATCAAACCCCTTTCCTTTATAAATTACTCAATCTCAGGTATGTCTTTATTAGCAGTGTGGGAATAGACTAATACATTCTGTAAATAACTCAGCATTGTAGATGTAATTAAGAATATTCATAATTAATGGAAGGAGATCAAAATATAATATTAATAAGAGCATGGAAAAATTAATTTAAGTCCTCATAGATGAGTATGAGGACTTCAAGACTTCAGTGTAGGAAGTATCTGTAGAAGGGGTATGTGATGGTTGATACAGAGTGCCAACTTGATTGGACTGAAGAATAAAAAGCATTAATCCTGGGCATTCCTGTGTGGGTATTGCCAAAAGAGATCAACATTTGAGTCAGTGGACTGGGGAAGGCAGATCCACCCTTAATTAACAGAAAGTTCTTTACTCTATACTAAATATATCTTATTTAGTGTAGCCATCTTCATTAATTATCTTAGCTATATCTTCTGGATAACTTCCTATATCAGTGTTTGCTGCCATACCTTGAACTTTTGTGTTATGGAGATGACTTCTTTGCATAGAATTCACGCATCAACCTTTCATACCTTCACAGTTATTTTTTCTGCAGCCTTTCTTCACCTCTTGGAATTTAAGAGAGTTAGAACCTTACTTGGGATTAGGCTTTGGTATAAAGGAACATTGTGAGTGGTTTGATTTTTTTATTCAGAACACTAGAGCTGTCTCCATATCAGCAATAATGCATTTTGTTTCCTAATCATTCATGTGTTCACTAGAGTGGCACTTTAAATTTTCTTCAAAAACGTTTTCTCTGCATTCACAATTTGGCTAGCTGTTTAGATACAGTGGAGAGGTATCTAACTTATAGCCTGTCTAGATTCTCAATGTGCCTTCCTCATTAAGATTAATTATTTCTAGTTTTTGGTTTAAAGCGAGAGAGGTGCAACTCTTCATTTCAACGCTTAGGGGCCACTGAATGGTTATTAATTGGCCTAATTTTATTATTGTTCTGTCTCAGAGAATATGGAGGTCCAAGGAGAGGGAGAGAGATTGGGACGTGGCCAGTCAGAAAACACACAATATTTATCAATTAAGATTGCCATCTTACTTGGGTACAGGTTGTGATGCCCCAAAACAATTGCAATATTCATCAAAGATTACTGATCATAGATCTCCATAATAGATGCAATAATAATGGAAAAATTGAACTATTTAAAGAATTACCAAAAATGTGACCCAGAAGCACAAAGATAGCATATGCTGCTGGAAAAAATGCCACTGAGAGACTTGGTCAACTCAGGGTTGCCACAACCCTTCAATTTGTAAAGAGCAAAGTATCTGTGAAGCATAATAAATGAGTGAAATATGCCTGTAATATAATCATCTTCAATTAGATAGACAAACTCAGTTAAGGACAAGTGGTAAAATATATTTCAGGCTGAATATTTACCAGCCTATGTAAACTGTGGTTTCAATTGGATTTTGATTAAAAATCTAAAGCTATTTTTTATGCATTTTAAAATTGATTTTTTTTAATTGGAATTTAATTGTTATATTTAGAATGAATTTTACACCCTTGCCTGTTTAGGAAATAAAAGAACATCGCATTGCTCTCCATAGGGAAAGCCCTTGCTGGCTGACTTCTCCTGCCCCACCCGCTCTCCCTGGCAGCACAGTGGGGTCACAAGATGGAACTGCCAGCTTTCCTCTCTCAGGGGCTCCAAGAGCTCTGAGAACCGCTCCTGAAGGGTGCATTAGACAGTGGCTTCAGTATTCCTGACTGTAACAGCAAGCAGCCCATGTTCTGAAGCATGCAAGTGTATATATATGTATAAACAAAAAAACAATTTAATAAAATATGTATATACATACAAACGTACATATGTATGTGTGAATGTATGGGTGTATGCATTGTGCATACATATATATAATAATAGGAAAGGTTTATTCGAATAATACTTTTTTTAACCTTTTTTTTTTTTTTTGAGAAAGAGTCTCACTATATTGGTCAGTCTGGTCTTGAACTCCTATTTCTCATGAAATCCTCCCACCTCGGCCTCCCAAAGTGCTGGGTTTACAGGCATGAGCCACCGTGCCCCATCAATACTTACTCTTACAATACACTATGCACACTGAATGCTGACATTGTTGATTCTATGTGAGTGTCTATGTAAGTGTGCCTGTATCCCTATGTGGATGACATAAGCAGGTATACACATATGCATATTACTAAAAACATAGTGTATGCGTATTACACATACACTATATTGTGTTCAACTTTTTTGTGTACTTCTAGCATTTCCCCGAGATGTGCTATGCACTCTGACCTATTCTATTCTAGTTTCATTTTTATCCTCTGCTGCCTGTGGCCATTGGAATGGATTTCATAACCTATTCGTGGGTTGCGACTCAGTACAGACTGCAGCTTGAGAACAGGAACTTGCAGGCCTGTGGGCAGGAAGAGGTGAAGCCTGTGATGCAGCCAAGTTTTTCTTGGAGGCTCTTGCATGGGAGGGTAGGGGTGCTGCTGCTAGTGGCTTCTGCATTTGGGTGCCTCAGTTGTGTTTCTTCACCTTTTCTCCTGGCCCTGACCTTTGCCTGCCTCCATTTCCTCCAGACTTAAATTGTTTTCTCTTAACCAAATCTGTAGCCCCACCTGGCACTTCTGACCCATCTCTGTGGGATGTCTGCACCTTCTTCCATTTAGCTGCAAGAGAATGGTCAGGTAGGAAGGCTGCTGACTTACTAATAGCTCGTGGCTCCATGTGGCCACTACAGATGGAGCATCTCATTCCATCCCACAGCCATCCTATGAAATCCATATTATTATAAGCCAGTGTTACACTTGAGGAAACTTGGCCTCCTCTAAGAAATTATGTGTCCCAGATTCCCCAGCTAACAAGGGAAAGAGCAACCTTCAAACCCATATCTGCCAGGCCTTAAGACCTGGGTTGTTTTTTTTTTAAATCTCTGTGCTGTCCAGAATCTCATTTGCCTTTTCTAGAGATGAGTTTTTTTGTTTCTTTTTTGTTTGTTGGTTTGTTTTGAGACAGGGTCTTACTCTCTTCTGTCACCCAGACTGGAGTGCAGTGGTGCAGTCATGACTCACTATAGACTTGACCTCCTGGGCTCAAGCGATCCTCCTTCCTTAACCTCCAGAGTAGCTGGGACCACAGGTACACACCATCATGCCCAGTCAAGTGTTTAGGTTTTTGTAGGGATGGGATATTGCCACATTGCCCAGGCTGGTCTTTAACTCCTGGACTCTTCCTAGATATAGATTGTGGTGAAGTGAGGCTCTCTCTACTCCATACCCAGGCACCTATCCAGGTCTTTGGAGCACCCATTCACCTGGTTCAGCAGTGTGAGTGTCCCCACCCTTCCTGTGTATAGATAATGGTGCAGCAGAGCACTCTCCACTCCATTCCCTAGATGATCTCCAGGAACTTGGGGTACTCACTCACCTGGATCAGTGGTCTGACATGCCCAACCTTTCCTGGACGCAGATTGTGGTTCAGTGAGACCCCATCTGCTCTTGGTCCAGCAGCCTGAGTTATCTCTCTCCTACTGTACAGAGATCTTGGTGTGGGGGGCTCTCTCTGTGCTACATCCAGGCAGCAGATCTTCAGAAATCTGGATCACCCATACTACTGGATTAGGAGCTTAGGGACCCCAGATTCTATGAGGAGAACTTGTCACCCCCACCCCTCCACACACACACACCTAAGAATACATCTAACCAAGGAGGTAAAGGATATCTACAAGGAAAACTAAAAAGGACTGCTAAAGGAATAAGAGATGACACAAAAAATTCCATGCTCATGGACTGGAAGACTCAGTATTGTCTAAATGACCATATTGCCCAAAGCAATTTACAGATTCAATGCTACTCCTATCAAAATACCAATGTCATTATTCACAAAATGAGAATAAAAACTTCTAAAATTCATATGGAACCATAAAGAACCTGAATAACCAAAGCAATCCTTAGCAAAGAAGACAAAGCTAGAGGCATCAAATTACTCAACTTCAGACTATACTTTAGGGCTACAATAACAAAAACAGCATGGTGCATGTTCATACAAAACAGACATATAGACAATGCAACAGAATAGAAAACCCAGAAATAGGGTCACATATCTACTACAGTCATCTAATCTTCAACACAGTTGACAAAAATAAGCAATTAAGAAAGGAGTCCTTATTAGTAAATGGTGCTGAAATAACTGGCTAACTACATGCAGAAGAATGACACTGGACCCCTGGACATTTTACCATATGGAAACACTAACTCAAGGTGAATTAAAAGATTTAAATGTGAGACTTAAACTGTAAGAAACTTAGAAGGAAACCTTGGAAACACCATTCTGGACATAGGCCTTGGGAAATAATTTATTATTAAGTCCTCAAAAACAAAAATTGACAAGTCATACCTAATTAAACTAATGACCTTTAGCACAGCAAAAGAAACTATCAACAGAGTAAAGAGACCACCCAGAGAAGGTTAAAAAGTATTCACAAACTATCCCTTAGACAAAGGTCTAATGTTTGAAATATGTTAGTAACTTGACTAATTAAAGAAGCAAAAAAAAAAAAAAAACTTCATTAGGAAATGAACAAAAGACCTGAACACAAATTTCTCAAAAGAAGGCATAGAAGAAGAAAAATCCAAGATGGCCAATTACTAGCAGCTCAGGATTGTAGCTCCCAGTGAAAGTGCAGAGAATGAGAGGATGCCAAACTTTCAGACGAATTTTTGTTGTTCATGGACCAGGAGATTCCCAGTGGAAGAGCCCCATGGGTCACCAGTGCAGTGGTTCTCGGTGCAGAGTAAACAGGACTGGGTCCCCTTCTGGTTGACGTTTGGAGCTCTGAGAAAGCATAGTCGTCCATTCAGCTGATTGAAAAAGGGACTCAAGAAGGAAGCCAGACCGGAGATTCCCAGACAGAAAAGCACCATGAATCTTAATGCCACTGTTTTAGCCTGCACAGTGTGTTGCTCAGATGTTGGTGCTGGAAATCAACCAGTTGGACATCACCTCAGAGACCTAACTTGAAAGTTGGTAATTACAAAGATGACAGGTGGATAAATTTACAATGATGGGAAGAAACCAGTCTAAAAAGGCTGAGAATACTCAAAATCAGAATGCCTCTCCCTCTACAGGGGATCACAGTTCCTCATCAACAGAAGAACAAGGTCTGATGGAGAACAAGTGCATTCCATTAACAGAATTATGCTTCAGAACATGGATAATAAGAAACTTCTCTGAGTTAAAAGAACATGTTCTAGCCCAACGTAAAGAAACTAAGAACCTTGAAAAAAGGTTTGATGAAGTCCTAACGAGAATAGACAATTTAGAGAGGAATATAAGTGAATTAATGGAACTGAAGAATACAATACAAGGACTCTGTGAAGTATGCATAGGTGTTAGCAGTCAAATTGATCAAGCAGAAGAAAGGATATCAGAGGTCAAAGACCAACTTAATGAAATGAAATGAGAAGACAAGGTTAGAGAAGAAAAAGTAAAAAGGAATGAGCAAAGTCTCCAAGACATATGGGACTATATGAAAAGACCTAATTTACATTTGATAGGTGTACCTGAATGTCATGAAGAGAATGAATCCAAGCTGGAAAATATTCTTCAGGATATCATTCAGGAAAACTTTCCTAACCTAGTAAGGCAGGACAATACTCAACTCCAGATAATACAGAGAACACCACAAAGATATTCCTCAGGTAGAGCAACCCCAAGACACAAAATCATTAGATTCACCAGGGTTGAAATAAAGAAGAAAATTCTAAGGGCAGCTAGAGAGAAAGGTTAGGTTACCCATAAAGGGAAGCCTATCAGATTCACAGTAGATCTCTCAGCAGAAAGCCTACAAACTAGAAGAGAGTGGGGGTCAATATTCAATATCCTCAAAGAAAAGAATTTTCAACCCAGAATCTCATATCCAGCCAAATTAAGCTTCATAAATGAAGGAAAAATAAAATTTTTCAGGAACAAGCAAGCACTCAGAGATCTCATCACCACCAGGCCTGCTTTACAAGAGCTTCTGAAAGAAGCATTACACACAGAAAGGAACAACCAGTATCAGTCAACCCAAAAACTTACCAAAAGGTAAAGAGTATCTCCACAATGAAGAATCTATATCAACTAATGGGCAAAATAGTCAGATAGCATTAAATGACAATATTAAACTCACAAATATCAATATTAATCCTAAATTTAAATGGATTAAGTGCCCCAATCAAAGACACAGACAGGCAAATTGAATAAAAAGTTAAAACCCATTGTTATGCTGTATCCAGATCCATCTCATAAGCAAGGACACACAAAGACTCAAAGGATTGGAGGAAGACTCACCAATCAAATGGAGAGCAAAAATAAATAAATAAATAACAGGAGTTGTAACTTTTGTCTCTGACAAAATACACTTTAATAGTAACAAAGAGTAAAAGAAACAAAGAAGGACATTACATAATGGTAAGAGGATCAATGCAACAACAGGAGTTAATGATCCTAAATATATATGTACCCAATATAGGAGCACCCATATACATAAGTCAAGTTCTTAATGACTTATAAAGAGATTTGGACTCCCGCACAGTAATAGTGGGAGACTTTTACACCACATTGTTATTATTCAATGGATCGACGAGATAGAAAATTAACAGGGACATCTATGATTAGGACTCAGACCTGGAACAAATAAACTCAGTGAATATTTATAGAATTCTTCACCGCAGGTCCACAGAACATACATTTTTCTCAGTATCACATTACACTTATTTTGAAAGTGACCACGTAATTGGAAGTAAATCACTCTTCAGCATTTGCATAGCATTTCACAGACTTAAATGAAATATTGGTTGGCTATTTGTTTGTTATTTTCTTCCCTTATTCCTTCCTGTCTCTGCTGTTAAGCAC
>CAUYOR010099756.1:0-43095 GCA_963573925.1 Callimico goeldii | reverse complement strand
AACCTCCGCCTCCTGGGTTCAGGCAATTCTCCTGTCTCAGCCTCCCGAGTAGCTGGGATTACAGGCACACGCCACCATGCCCAGCTAATTTTTTGTATTTTTAGTAGAGACGGGATTTCACCATGTTGACCAGGATGGTCTCGATCTCTTGACCTCGTGATCCACCCGTCTCGGCCTCCCAAAGTGCTGGGATTACAGGCTTGAGCCACCGCGCCCGGCCAAGAACTTTTAAAATATAAAATTGTATATTCAGGGAAGATCTACTATTTTATTCTATTTACAAAATAACCAATTATGTCAACTAAGAGGTTAATCTAACCCAATTCTCATTGAGTTGGAGTATAAAAGTTACTATTTTGTCACTGTTAACAAATATATGGTATCTGTGACCTGTTCCATTTCCTCACTTGAGATATTTAGATTTTATAATTAAGGAGGATGCAATAAAAGTAAAAGTCAGACTCTTTTGATGCCCTTTTTCCTTTCAACCAGCAGAACTGTGGATAAATACATAACAGGTGAAGTAAGAAATGTCTATGTTAATATCTAATGGATTTGTCAATAAATTTAAAAATTAAAGATATAATTTGTTAAGTTACAGACATGTAGATATTGATCATTTCTGCAGAAAATGTAAAGAGCTGTTCTTATGCTACAATGTTATGATAAATGGCTAAGCCACTGTCTGTCTAAATGTTCATTTGTACTTGCCACTTAGACGTATTAATTTCGTGTCAAGAAGTTGTATGCTTACGTAAGATAAATAACATGTAAGACCATCATATTGTTTCTTGTGGAGGTTTATAATCATTAGGAAGGGATCATTAAGGAGTGGCTATTTCCTGAACTGTATTCTATATTTGGCAATTTCTGTTTTTATTTTTTAAATGAGATAAATGGTTTGGCTAATTTTTATTGATCATCTAATTGAAAGAAAAGCTATTTGTAAATATAAAAATGCTTATGTTTACTTTATAAAATTTTATTTTAATACTGTCACTAAGACGTTCATATTAATTTGTGAAATGTATTTCCTAATTTGTTATCTGTAAACATAGATACATTATGTGACTAGCAACAGATCAAAATCCTTCAAGTAACTCTTCTGGTGAATGCATATAAAGAAAAACCAAGTTTTGAAAACCAAGGAAATGATTTATATGCCCATGCTGCCACTTATTATGCATTGAAAAATTAATGAACTGAAATACATAGACATATAGCATGTTATATTTTAAAGAACACTAAGTGTAAAAGAGAATGGTAATAGATTAAATGAATGACAGACTTTTTATTCAAAAGGAGATTCATTGACAATAAAGAAATAATATTCTCAAAGACTGGTGATTAGCTATAAAATTATTTTCTTCAAGGTAACACAGTTCATTTATCTATAAATCCTATGAGACATTTATATAAAGGCAAATATTAGGTTTTGGATTTTTATGATAAATATTATTGTCTGGTAAACTAGATGTTTTGCATAGTCATAGATGGAAAGTTGTCTAACAAACAAGCATTATAGCTAAAAATTACATAATCATCTATGTAAATATCTATGCACATATCAATCAATCAGTCAAACATCTACATTGCCTATCTATTTATCTATACATCTGTTTATCAACCTATGTTATTTGGTAAAAAAGAAAACAAAGTTAAGGTAAAATATGATGAGAATAGCTGTTTCAACATAATCTTATCAATTGTATCATATGTTTATTTTATTAATGAAGCAAAACAGTATGGTCTCTAAAATTGATTTTTATTTAATTATTATTTTCACAGGTTTTGGAGGAATAGGTGAGTGTTTGGTTACATGAGTAAGTTCTTTAGTGATTTGTGAGATTTGGGTGCACCCGTCATTCAAGCAGTAATGGTACCCAATTTGTAGTCTTTTATCCCTCATCCCCTCCTACCTTTTCCCCCAAGTTCTTAAAGTCCGTTGTATCTTTCTTATGCCTTTGCATCCTAATACCTTCGGTCCCACTTATGAGTAAAAACAGATGATCTTTGGGTTTTCATTCTTGAGTTATTTCGCTTAGAGTCATGGTCTCCAATTTCATCCAGGTTGCTGCAAATGCCATTATTTTGTTTCATTTCATGGTTGAATAGTATTCCATGGTGTACACACACACACACACACACACACACACATATCACATATATATCACATTAAATATATATATATATCACATATATATCACAATTTATATATGTATACACACAATGGAATACTGTTATGTTACTATATATATATATATATAAATTATATACACACACACACACCATGTAATACTATATATGACTACATATATATCTCATAATTTTTTTATCCATTGATTGATAGGCATTTGAACTGGTTCCATACTTTTGCGATTACATTGTACTGCTATAAACATGCATGTTGAAGTCCTTGATCCATCTTTTTCATATAATGACTTATTTTCCTCTGGGTAGATGCCCAGTTGTGGGACTACTGAATAAAATGGTAGTTCTACTTTTATTTCTTTAAGGAATATCCACACTGTTTTCCATACTAGTTGTACTCGTTTACATTCCCACCAGTAGTGTAAAAGTGGTCCCTTTTCACCGCATTCCCAGCAACATCTATTACTTTTTGAGTTTTTGATTGTGGCCATTCTTGTAACAGTAAGGTGGCATCACATTGTGGTTGTGATTTGCACTTCCCTGACCATTAGTGATGTTGAGCATTTTTTATATGTTCATTGGTCATTTGCCTATCTTCTTCTGAGAACTGTCTTTTCATGTTCTTAGCCCACTTTTTGATAGGATGTTTTTTGCTTGCTTGGGTTCCTTACAGATTCTGGATATTGGTACTTTGTTGGATGTATAGATTGTGAAGATATTCTCCCATTCTGTGGATTGTCTGTTTACTCTTCTGAGTGTTTCTTTTCCTGTGCAGAAACCTTTTAGTTTAATTAAATTCTACCTATTTATCATTGATTTTGTTGCATTTGCTTTTGGGTCCTTGGTCATGAAGTCTTTGCCTAAGCCAGTATTTAGAAGAATTTTTCTAATGTTATCTTCCAGAATTTTTATGATTTCAGGTCTTAGATTGAAGTCCTTAATCCATCTTGAGTTGATTTTTGTATAAGGTGAGAGAAGAGGATCCAGTTTCATTCTTCTGCATGTGGCTTGGCCATTATCTCAACACTATTTGTTGAATAGGGTGTCCTTTCTCTACCTTATGTTTTTGTTGGTTTTGTCAAACATGAGTTGGCTGTAAGTATTTAACTTTATTTCTGGGTTCTCTGTTCTGTTCCATTGTTCTATGTGCCTGTTTTTATACCAGTCCATGCTGTTTTGGTGACTATGGCCTTGTAGTATAGTTTGAAGTCAGGTAATGTGAGGCCTCCAGATTTGTTCTTTTTCTTAGTCTTGCTTTTTCTATGTGAGCTCTATTTTTGGTACTCATTAGATATCTAAATTTTATTCTCATATACTACTAAGCATTTATTTCTTT
Source organism: Callimico goeldii (assembly GCA_963573925.1). Classification (NCBI taxonomy): domain Eukaryota; kingdom Metazoa; phylum Chordata; class Mammalia; order Primates; family Cebidae; genus Callimico; species Callimico goeldii. Next base: position 39,608 of record CAUYOR010099756.1, on the reverse strand, counting down.
ACAGAAAATATTTATTTTTTATTAAAGGAGAGAAATCATGGAGACACATGGAGACAAACAATATAGTCACAAATAAAATGTTACAGCCATTATTTACAGACAACACATTCTAGAGAAATTATGAAAAGGAAAATAATTTTATTGAAGAATATATTCACAATGTCACAGACTTGTGATTCAATAGAGACTGAAGAAAACGATCAATGTTATAGTGAGAAAAGTGTCAAAAGGAAGGAATTGCTGGTGTTGGATAACTGGAGAAAAGTATAGATATATTTAATGTCATATAATCACTGAAGAAATGTAAACAGGGTTGCTTGACTAAAGTGGAGGACTCATGTAATTTGAGTACAAAAATTAACCTGTAAAATGTAAATGTAAGGTAATATAAAGTGCAAGTGTAAATGAAGCCCCAATTAGTTTGAGCTGAGGAACATGGTGAAATCTGGGCCTTATGCCAAGGAATAGAATGTTTTCATCAGCTGCAGCATATTTATAAACATATTATAGTACAAATATATTGAATTTGTGGGAGAGAAAAGATGGCTGAAAAAAATTTGGAGACAGGAAAAGCAATTATGTGGGTGAGAAAATAAGCTAAATGCCAGGCTCATGTACTGAGGCAGTCACAGTAGAAATGCAAAATAAACAGATCACACAAACCAGTGGTGTGAATAGGAAAAAGTATGTATTTAAAGACTGAAAAATCATAAAATATTCTTACAGAAGAATAACATCATTAAGAGAAATAAGATACCCCAAAATGGGAAATATTCTGGAGGTTAATATTTTATTTGTAGACATGAAAAATGGCAAATAATATTTGCAAGGAAGTGTAGGGATAAAACTTAGAAGAAAATTAAAACTGTTAATAGAGATACAGAAACTTTTGGAAATAATATTTATTTGTACTTCACAGATTTAAAACATTCTTGAGAAATCGATCACACTTTTCAAAATTGTATACTGATTTCTAATTCTACCTAGGAAAGGTGATTTTTTTTTTTTTTTGAGACGGAGTTTTGCTCTTGTTACCCAGGCTGGAGTGCAATGACGCGATCTCGGCTCACTGCAACCTTCGCCTCCTGGATTCAGGCAATTCTCCTGCCTCAGCCTCCCGAGTAGGGAAAGGTGTTTTTAAACATATTTCTCTCTGAAGAATAAAGTAACGTTTAATATCCTTAAATACCAATATAAGTAATAAATAGATATGCCACTATGACTTTTTATACAAAAATTCTACACGAAATTTAAAAATATATGATGTAACTATTACTGAAATATACAGTTTTGGTATTAGAAAAATTCTTCAGAAGAATCTCCTGCTTATTCTCTTGTGTAATTCATTTTGGATATAGCCTCATTCTACCTTGGGAAAAAAGCACAAATATTAACAACAAAACAAAAGTGATCAACAAAAGAGAATGGTGCCAGTAGTAAGTAAATTACTTAAAGCAACAATGGCAAGCTATTTTAAAACATTATGATTGAGTATACCCTTTCTTTCCTAATGTTGCTTCATAGCTGAACATGTTTATATGTTTAATCGTGTAATATGCTTTAGTCATCTGCTTCTTTTTATGTGTCCACTTAAATTAGAAAGTTATTCTTGAACCATAATTAACCTGAGTAATTAATGAGGTCAAAACAAAAATATTATACATATTTATTTAGAGTGCTAACAAGCAGGTAGCAAGAATGTCTTAAATCTAAGAGAGGAGAACAGGTAATGGGCTTTTATAAGAGCTGTGTAATGCTCCCGAAAATAGTTTCATGAGAAATTATTCTGGATTGCTATAGAATAAGTTTAACAGTGATTCAGGACCTGTGAATGCTACTTCATGCACAAAGACCAGTTTTGTTTCCCACCAATCCTTGTGTAGACCAAGAGCCCTTTGATAAATTTATTATGATATTTATGAGTCTTTGCTTCCAAAATATATTATAATTTATGTTTTAACATGGGAGTCTAACAGTTGAATAAAGAAAGTATATGCTTCTTCTGATTGGCTGACTTACATATTGTTTTGGATGTGGCTTAATTTCTCTTTACAAACCTGAATGTAACAAGTGGGTCTAAGGAACTGATGCACACTATAAAGAGTACTAAAATTTTTTAAATGTTTTTAATTTAATTTAATTTTTAATACCCACTAAAATATTAGGATTTTTAAAAGTAAGTGATAAAATGTTATATGTATGTGGTCTATAGAAATTATTTTTTACAACTCTATTTAAAAAATATTTCAGATAGAATAAGTAGTATTAAAACTTATATTTCACTTATTCTTTTTTTTAAGTTGTTAGGATTTTTAAGATCTCTGAACTTCTTTAAAAGAATATAGTAGCACTAAATGGCTCACAGTATAAAACAATATATAGGGCATAATAATTGATCAATTGATATTAGTCCTTTTCGTCTCTATGTACTTCTTCTATTGGAACCTATTTTTATTACTTTTATTTTTCAAATATAATAATGATCTCTGGTTGGTGTACAAGCATTTTCCAGGCTTTAACTTTTTTAATCCTATAAATAAATTACCAAGAAAGACTATCTCACAAACAAACATTAGGAAAATATTACAGAGTTTACAGAAAAGGAAAAAATGGGTATATTCCTCATACTCTTCTCATGTTACTCAAATTACTTCTGATCCTGAATATTTCCACTCAGGATTATTTTTGTGTGTGTGAGCTGTGCAAAGATTGTGTAAGCAATTAAAGTTTAGCAACCACATGACCGAAGGACCTCTTTTTTGAACTATTACTTCTAGGAAAGGAAAATGTATGTTTAACTCAAGTTCTGAACCAATTTTATTGTGATAAACTTCCAAAAACATTACTTTTGACTGTGATTATAACATGTATATATGATGAACATGATAACATGTTCACTAAAAATGAACATCTTATCTACAATAATGTCTTGGGAAACTAAAAGCTGGATTGTTACATAGAAAGTGCTGTCATTACTGTCACTTTTATGAAGCTATCCTAACTGGAAGTCTTTATTCCTATATTGAAAGTTCAATACATTAATTGTTTTAAAATAGTGTTAAAAGCCTGTGCCCTTACATAAGCAGCTACTAAAATAGAAATGACAATATATGGCCAGTGTATTCAGGAGCTGAACTATATCCAGTATATACACAAAGATCTGTTTGATAAATATATCGTCTTGTGTATACCCCATAAATGTGTGGAGAAAGTGAATGACATGAGCTTCATTTATATAAAATTGATAATTAACATTTAACCCCCATAGGGTGTTTCACAATTAAAACAATTATTGAAACTAATTCTAAACTGAGGAAGAATTAAATATCCTCTTTTTTGCTAATAACTTTTTAAAAATAAATATGTAGCAGCATAACTGCTCTTAATGAGGTCTGCACCAGTTTTAAAGGAATGGAAAATAAAGAAGTCAACTATACAAGCAAGAAGATGACCTTTGCCCCAACACCTCTACCTCATTTTCCACAATTATCAGTAATTGCTTATTCTGAAAAATAATAAAATTAAGGTTTTTATAACACATCTACTTAAGGTATATAAGACTACTAATCATTAAACATGTTACAATGCTATAAAAATATCTGACATTTTTGTTATTCTTGGAAGCAGTAGTTACTGTTATCAGAAAAACTGATTTGCATAATAAATTTTAGTCAAAGAACCTATTGAATTGGGAACACAACAAAACACACATACATTAACAAAGTGTGGAATTAAAGGTCAATATATTAAGACAAATCCCTGTAATAATATATAATGTAATCCTAGAATAAATTAAAGTTAAATACATTTAAAAAATAAATATAAGCCAGATTCAGATGTCAAAACAAATTAAATTAATCCATGATTTTAAAGAGCATTTATTTTTAAGGCTATCTAAAAATACTTTAAACAGTAAATCAATGACAAATTTATATTGCATATCCATTTTTATGTTATGTTAGATATTAGGAGATTCATGAGAGAAAAACAATTAATTTAAAAACAGCTGATGTTTATACAGTCTTCAGAGTACCAAGGAGATAGGCAAAAAAATAATAATAATAATAATAAGTGCTTCGGTATGGAAACAGGAAAGTGTTATGGGAATGTATCTGAAAGACACAATAAAGTGAGGAAATACAAGTTTGTGGTCGTAATATTTAAATTGATAATTGAACAATAATTGCAATTTGGAAGGAAATCTAATATGTACAAATGCATAGAATGACATGAAATATCTGGGTATCTAAAAGTTTTGTGTGGTAGTTGGAAAGGATGAAGATTAAAGAAGAAGAAATGGGTTACATAAAGCCTTGAACAAGAAAGTCATTGTAAACCAGTTACTGAATTTCCTCAAGGCAAGTCTTGCAGAAATGTTATGTAATTAAGTCCATTCAATTGTTTATGGAGAGCATGGTATAAATGAAAAAAAAAAAGAAGATAAAGTCAGTAAGACAGTAGTTTATAAAATTTATTTTAACATGATAATGCTGAAGACTATAACAATGACAGAAAATGGTGAAATTGACTGGAAAGATGTTGAGTATGTAGACTGGTGATACTGAGAAATGAGTGGTATAGGAGAAAGAAAACTGAAGGCTTACTCTCAACTTTCAGATTGGGATAACTAATGTTTCAATCTGAGGCAAGAAAATTAAGAGGAAGAAGTATTATATTAGTTAGGAGTTAATATAAATTCATTGTAATATTACTTAAATTACCATTGGCTATATCTAAAAAGAAGAATATATAGATAAATGATTAGTTTGTGTTACAAGACTCTATTTTTGTCCCTTAAAATAATTTTTAAGCCTTTATATGACTCTAAATCTGACTGTAGTTTGATTCCAGAATTTCTAGATTCTGGGATTCATCTATGCACAGTGATCATAACTGACCTAACAATTGTATAATATCCTATTGACTAATGATCCCATAAATATGTCTATACAGATGAAATGGAAGATTATTTGTGTTTATGTGACTATTTGCTTTTTAATTCTGCTTTAGAAGAGAAATTAAAGATATAAAGCTATGTATTTTAAAAAATCACATGGAAGTGTATAAAACATTCACTAAAGTAATGGAAAAAAGATGTAAATGGTATCTTCCCACACATCTTATGACTATATCAACAGGACTCCAATATAAAAACAGTGGATTACAGCTAAAAGATTGGCAAGAGACACTCTAGGGAGGAGAAAAATAAACTAGGATACTGGAAGACCATGAAGCATCTAGTAACGACAACTACAGTAAAGATTAACGATAACTCGACTGTTACCTACATTAACATAAAACCTTACACTAAAATTCTCATTATGTAATACAACATGTCCATGCTAAAAGGCCAAAGGAAAGACTAAGCAGCAAACATAAGAAATCAGAACTCAAACATGATACAGATTTTAAAATTAGGCAAGAAGGAATTTAACATAACCTTGATATGTATGTTAAGAGCTCTAACAGCAAAATCATAACATCCAACAGAAGATGGGTAATGTAAGTTGAGACATAGACACTAAAAGAATAATATATGCCAGAAGCAATAAAATATTTGTAGCATAAATAACACTTTTACTGTGTTCATGAGCAGACTGAACACAAGAGAAAATAATTAATGAAGTTATGTCAAGAGAAATTTTTCAAACTGAAGTTGAAAGAAAAAAGAATGGGGAGAAATGCCAGATGTGGGTGAAGGGGAGGAAGACAGCAAATCACACTGCCACGTGAGTACCTATGCAACTATCTTGCATGTTCTGCACATGTACCCCAAAACCTAAAATGCAATTAAAAAAATAAAAAGAATTAAATTGAAAACAAAAACTAAATAGCTTATATGTACCATGTGACAATTTCAAAACAGATAATATATGTGTAATTCGTATACCAGATAGAAGTAAAAAGGAAAAGTTAAAGAAGAAATACTTGAAATAACACTGACTGAGACCTTTTTAAAATTAATGACAAACATCAAACCACCAACCCAGAAAGCTCAGAGAACACCAAGCAGTGTAAGTAACAACAAAATAACAATCTAAAGCAAGGCAAATCACACTAAAATGGCAGAAAGTCAAATTCAAAGATAAAGACTTGAAAGAAGTCAGCAAGCTTCTCCTGAATCTAAATTTAAAAACATAAAATAAAATAACAACAATCCAAACCTCTTTTCCCCAAAAGATCAGGGTAAGAATTACAGTGGATCTCTCATTAGATGCCATGCAAGAAGGAGGAATACAGCAAAATTTTAAATGTTGAAAGAAAAGTACTACATTAGAATTTTATATTCAGCAAAATTATCTTTCTTAGTGGACAAATAAAGACTCTCCCAGAGAAACTGAGGAAATTCATTGTCAGCAGTTCTGTCCTTTAAGAACTGTCAAGCTTTTCAGAAAGAAAATGTAGGTCAGAAAGTCATTCATAAATACAAGGATGTAGGAGAAATAATAAAACATTTTCTTTATCTTATTCTTAATCTAGAAGATGTAAACGGTAGCTAACATATTTTTAAGGAATACAATAAGATATAGAAAAAAATGAGGATGAAGAGTGTATCTTTTTGATTTTGTTTCCTTGGTTTGGTTTTTTTTTAATTTTTTTATTTATTTATTTATTTATTTTATCCTTTAACTTCTGGGGTACATGTGCAGATTGTGCAGGATTGTTACATACGTATACACATGTCATGGTGGTTTGCTACATCCATTACCCTGTCATCTACATTAGGTATTTCTCCTAATATTATCCCTTCCCAATCCCCTTAACCCCTGCTATCTCTCTCCTATCTCTCCTACCCCTCAACAGGCCCTGGTGTATGATGTTCTCCTCCCTGTGCCCATGTGTTCTCATTGTTCAGCAACCACTTATGAGTGAGAACATGCTTTGTGTGGTTTTCTGTTCATTTCAGTTTACTGAGAATGATGGTTTCCAGCTTCCTCCATGTCCCTGAAAAGGACATGACCTCATCCTTTTTTATGGCTGCATAGTATTCTCTGCTGGATATGTGCCACATTCTCTTCATCCAGTCTATAACTGATGGGCATTTGAGTTGGTTCCAAGTCTTTGCAATTGTAAACAGTGCCACAATTTATATACCTGTCCATCAGTCTTTATAATAGAATGATTTATAATCCTTTGGGTTTATAACCAGTAATGGGATTTCTGGGTCAAATGGAATTTCTATTTCTAGATCCTTGAGGGATTGCCATGCTGTCTTCCACAACGGTTGAACTAATTTATACTCCCAACAGTGCAAAAGTATTTCTATATCTCCACATCCTCTCCAGCATCTGTTGTCTCCGTATTTTTTAATGATCACCACTCTAACTGGCATAAGATGGTATCTCAATGTGGTTTTGATACATATTTCTCTAATGACCAGTGATGATGGTCATTTTTTCACGTCTGTTGGTTGCATAAATGCTTTCTTCTCAAAAGTGTCTGTTTATATCCTTTGCCCACTTTCAGATGGGGTGGTTTTTTTTTTTTTTTTGGAAATTTGTTTAAGTTCTTTGTAGATTCTACATATAACATATTTTTAAGGAATACAATAATATATAGAAAAAATATTGAGAATGAAGAGTGTATTTTGTCAGATAAGTTGTTTGTCAGGTGGGTAGATTGCAAACATTTTTTCCCATTCTGTTCATTGCTGGTTCACTCTAATGATAGTTTCTTTTGCTGTGCAGAAGCTCTGGAGTTTAATTAGATCCCATTTATCTATTTTGGCTTTTGTTCTTTTGTTGCCATTGCTTTTGGTGTTTTAGTCATGAAGTCCTTGCCTGTTCCTATGTCCTGAATGGTATTGCCTAAGTTTTCTTCTAGGGTTTTTATGGTGTTAGGTCTCATGTTTAAATCTTTAATTCATCTGGAGTTAATTTTTGAATAAGGTGTCAGGAAGGGGTCCAGTTTCAGTTTTCTGCACATGGCCAGCCAGTTTTCCCAACACCATTTATTAAACAGGGAATCATTTTCCCAATGCTCATTTGTGTCAGGTTTGTCAAGTATCAGATGGTTGTAGATGTATGGCGTTACTTCCGAGGCCTCTGCTCTGTTCTATTGGTCTGTATCTTTGTTTTGGTACCAATACCATGCTGTTTGCATTACTGTAGCCTGTAGCATTGTTTGAAGTCAGGTAATGTGATGCCTCCAGGTTTTTTTTTTGTTTTGTTTTGTTTTTTTGCTTAGGAATGTCTTGGTTATGTGGGCTCTTTTTTGGTTCCACATGAAGTTTAAGGTGGTTTTTTCCAGTTTTGTGAAAAAGGTCAATGGTAACTTGTTGGGGAATAACATGGAATCTATAAATTACTTCGGGCAGAATGGCCATTTTCACAATATTGATTCTTCCTGTCCATGAGCTTGGAATGTTTTTCATCTGTTTTTGTCCTCTCTTATTGTCTTGAGCAGTGGTTTGTAGTTCTCCCTGAAAAGGTCCTCCATGTCCCTAGTTAGTTGTATTCATAGTTATTTTATTCTCTTTGTAGCAATTATGAATGGGAGTTTGCTTATGATTTGACTCTCTGTCTGTTACTGGTGTATTGGAATGCTTGTGATTTTTGCACACTGATTTTGTATCCTGAGACTGCTCAAGTTGCTTATCATCTTAAGGAGATTTTAGGCTGAGATGATGAAGTCTTCTAAATATATAATCATGTCATCTGCAAATAGAGACAATTTGACTTCCTCTTTTCCTAATTGAATACCCTTTATTTCTTTTTCTTGCCTGATTACTCTGGCCAGAACTTCCAATACTATGTTAAATAGGAGTGGTAAGAGAGGGCACACTTGTCTTGTCCCAGTTTTCAAAGGGAATGCTTCCAGTTTTTGCCCATTCAGTATGATACTGGCTGTGGGTTTGTTGTAAATAGCTTTTATTATTTTGAGATATGTTCCACTGATACCTAGTTTATTGAGAGTTTTTAGCATAAATGGCCGTTTAAGAGACAAAGTCTCACTCTGTTGCCTAGGCTGGAGTGTAGTGTTATGATCACAGCTCACTGCAGCCTCAAACTCCTGGACTTAAGAAGGCTCCTCCCACTTCAGCTTCTCAATTAGCTGGACTACAGTCACATGCCACTGCACCTGACTAATCTTTCTTATTATTACTTTTTTTTTTAATAGAGAAAGGATCTTGCTTTGTTGTTCAGGCTGATCTAGAACGCCTGACTACAAGCAATCTTCCTACCTCCACCTCCCCAAATGCTGGGACTACAGGCATGAGCCAGTGTGTTTACCCAATATCTAATACATTTCATATTGAGACGACAGAGATGAAAAAGACTTACACAATTGTATGGCATTTGCATGTGACTTATACCCGTCCTCCCATATACTTAAATAATCTTATTTGTTCTAGAAGAATTCACAGTTTAATTGATTCTTCAGGAAGTGATTATTGATTGAACACAGGAATAAAGGGAAAAAAGAGTAAATGAAGATATTTATAATTTGATGGAACAGGCAAGAATGGCACTGCAAATTTTTGGAAAATTTTCTACGTAACTAGCATTCAATTGGACATTTTACACTGTTTTTAAATTTTAATCTTCAAAGTACCTCTAACAGACCTTGTTGATTCTTCATTTTGAAATGGAAAATCTGTGTGAAAGAACCTGTATCTCCGAATAATTAAATACATTTTTCTTAGTTTGTTCAAGTCCAAAAAGCTCATGTAATTATTAATAGAAGTGGAACTTAAATATATTTAACTTAAACATTTGAGTGCTGGAGAGATGGTAAAATAATGATGATACTAACAGAATTAAGTAAGTCAAGAGTAAGAGCTAATGTGATGCATAATAAATGAGTTTGAAGCTTGATATCCTGAATCTAATGTGTCACATTTCCACTTCAGCTTTAATTTCATTTATTCTACAAGAAAATATATGTAATGAGAGGAAGAAATGTTGCTGTTAAAATAATATGATACCTAATGGTGTGAAGAAAATATAACACATTGTACTTATTATTTTAATAAAATATTTTAAACACACTTTTAAAGTGATTAAATTATTTAATCAGTATTTAATGCACGTTTAAAATACTATTGTAAAATGTTAGCACATACTTTTCTATTTAAAATGTACAGAGCCTTTATGGTTGTGTATCTTTTTTGTAGTGTATATTGTTCATTTCAATATGAGGTCTAATTATAATATTGCTTGTTTAGAAACATAAAATTTCATGTTATTGCAAACCATTTTATAACACTTTCAAATAATGCACTGTGGCCCAAAGTATAAACTGGCCATGTTTCATTTCAGGATCCAGTCAATAGTACGTGGCTGAGCTGACAGCATGTGGCTGTGCAGTTTCTGAATTAAGTCCACTGCGTTTTCATGGTCTGCTAGCCACACAGATTATGCTATGCAAGACTCAGCTAAAAGTTGTGCAATATAACATGCATGTTTTTACTCCAAATACAAAGTAGGAATATCATGTATAGTTATTATATGACTCAAAGTCCTTACACTTGTGTAACTAAATAAGAGATAACAACAATGTCTAACTATAAAATACAGTTGTCCCTTGGTATCTGCAGGGGATTGTTTCCAGGACTCTCAGATGCTCAAGTTTCTTCTGGAAAATGGCATGGTATTTGCATGTTTCTTATACCCATCCTCCCATATATTTTAAATAATCTCAAGCTCACTTACAATATGTAATACATTGTAAGTAGTTATTATACTGTATTTTTAATTTGTTTTATTCATATTGTCGTATTGTTATTGTTTAATTTTTATTTTTCCAAATAATTTTCATCCATGGTTTTTGATTCTGTAAAATTTCCAGATGCAGAAGGCTAGTCGTGTATATATTTCCTGAAAAATGTATCCTGTTTCTTTTTCTCTTATTTATCATTTTATACATCTTGATATATTCCAAACTTAAAAACCCATACTTTGAAATTAATATGTATAGTATATTCTTCCAAATAATATAAGTGGAATGCTTAAGATGGCATACCAAATACAAACATTGTTCAAGTTATTATGAACCTACCCCTACTTGGGAATTCTAGGTTTGATAAATTTCCATTTAAGTCTCCAATATTTGTTTAGTAAATTGCCATTTAAGTCTCCAATATTCTAATAGTCAACTAAATTGAACTTAAAATACTTAAAATAACTTAGATTTTCCCTAACTAAAATTGCTTAGTGAAGCTAGCAGGAGAGATATAACCTTTTTTTCAATTAAATTTTAATATGATTTTCAATGTTATTAGAATATGCTAATATATAAAAAAATAAGTTACTTTATGGCAAGAATATCTGAGATGTTGAAATTAAGTAGACTATATGCTGTAAATCTACCATGTTGTTCAGCTCACACAGTTTGCTTAAATAAAGATCATTCCATTGGCTCACTATTTTCTGTTTTCATTTATTAGTTTGAATAATTTTTCTATTGTTCCTGTAGTGGAGCTAGTGATATCTCTATAGAGTTTTATTCTCATTTTTTAGCAAAGAAATAAATGCATGCTAATTTTATGTGTAAACTTAACTGCTATTGGGAGTTAGTAACAGAGGTTTTCTTGGCTGTATTTCCCTGAAATGATTATCAAAATGTTTTATTTTTCCTTCAGATTTTAATCCACTGAGCTCATATTTGCCACTTTTCTATTTCAGATGAACAGTTAAATAAATTAATGTAGCTTACAGCATTATTTTTTATCTGCACCATTATTGTTGCAAAATATTTGAAAAGCCTAGTGAACATGTAAAACAATATTTTGAAGATTTTTGCATGGAAAGCAAAAGAAATAAAAGTTACAAAACAATGTTTAAATTTTATTTTTAAATTCTAGTCTAGAGGTTTTCCTTAGTACAGATTTATTAATTTTAAAAGATAGACATAAAAATCACCTTTCATTTTAGTTTTCTAATTTACTTGAGCTCCATGGAGGACTAAACTGCGAGCACGATTATTTAAGATAGGTTCCACGAGCTCTTCTAAACACTAAAATGTAGATGATTGCACACAGCCCACCAGTAGGAGGGCAATACAACTACTGCTAAAACCAGATATTTATTATTTGTTGTAAAGCACAATTACCCCATTTGGTTAGCACTAAAAAGAGTCTAAAAAGAAACTGTAGGATCATGCAAAAGCAAATTAAACTGTGTCTGTGTATGTCCTAAAGTGTAGATAGAATAATAGTACTAACTTCTTAGGATGACTCTGAAGAAGGTAAATGTGTAAAGTTATCATGGAGGTGGTTTTCTCATTGTAATAGTCAATATATATTAGTTATCACACTAGTTTTGAAGTAAATGTCCTTCTATCTATGTTTTCTTGGTCCTCCTTTTGTGTCCAGGTAACATTTTGTCTTATTTTAAAGGAAACGATGACCTGGTATTTATCTCCTTGGAATAATCTACATTTTTTCCTCTCGTATTGAAAAACAAACAGCCTTGTATTTATAGAAGAAAATGTGTTAACTGGTTAATGAAGTTATATGACTTCTTTCAGAGAAACACAGAGGTAAAACTAAAGCAATATAAATTTGTAAATAAGCATCAACTATGTTTTTTGGTAATAAAAAAAGTTGCTTAAAATGGTGTGCCTTTCCCTTCAATGTTTCAAAAAATTAATTGTAAGCAAGAAAATGTCTGCTAAATATTATTTTAGCTTTATTTCCCGAAATTGCCAGAGTGTGTTTATTTCACATATTCATCCTTGATTAAAAATTTATATAGGCACACTCTTAATTAAAATAAAACTCAAAAGGCCATTAAAATCATTGAATCATTAAATTTTGTCAAATGTAGAGGATAATCACTATAATTGATCTGAGTTTTCTTTCAAGTGCTACAGATTGCTTATGAGAACACAGTACTTTGTCAATATGCTTTACTTAAATCATCATATGTTAATAATCAAATGAGTCATATATAAGCCTTCAAAAATTCCATTGACTGTTTTATTTCTGAAAATTCCATATGGAGTGATAATTTAATATATACTAGGTTTATATAAAAACTAAATTGTTGATATATTTCTACTGAATGACTTTTTGATTTTACTTATATCACTGTATAATTTCCCAAATTGAGTTATGTTACAAATTTAACTAACATGGTTCTATGTCATATGCTGTGTGTTTGCATGTTTGTGTGTGTAAACCAGCCTTTTTGTTTTAACTTTTTTCAACTGTTACCTTTTTTTAATTGATAGATAAAATTGTATACATTTATTTGTGTCCAACATGATGTTTTGAAATACCTATACATTGTGGAATTAATAATCTAGCTGATAAAAGTATGTATTATCTCACATAGTTGCCATTTTTGTTGTGAGAACACTTAAAATCTACCCTTCTCAGACTTTTCAAGAATACAACATATTGTTTTTTACTATAGTCACAGTGTTGTAAAGTAGATTTCTTGAACCAATTCCTCCTGTCTAAATTTCATAAACTTTCATCAGCCTCTCCTTAACCCACTCCCTCAATACTGCCTTAGCCACTGGTAACCACTATTCTACTCTCTACCTCAATGAGATCAACTTTAGATTCCAAAAAATGAGTGACATCATTCGGTATATTTCTTTCAGTGCCTGGCTTATTTCACTTAATACAATGACCTTCAAATTAATCCATGTTCTTGCAAATAACAGGATTTCCTTCTTTTATAAGGCTGACTAGTATTCCATTGTGTACATACACAGTACATTCTTCGTTCTCTTGCTGATGGACATTTGAGTTGATTCTTTATCCTTGCTATTGTGAATAAGACTACAGTAAATGCAGGTGTGCAGATATCTCTGACATACTGGTATTAATTACTTTGGGCATATTCTGTGTCATATGTTGAGTAGATATTATAGTACTCTATATTATACAAGTGACTTTTCAAAAACCTTTCTCAATGATTTTATGAATTTCTTGTATTATTAATATTTTGGATGATAGTATTTTATCTTAAATACAATGGTTACTATTTGTATAACATTTTGATATATTACTCTATTATATTTATTCTTATGTTAGAGTCACAAATTCATTTGCATTATATCTCAGATATGCTCAGAAAAGTAATTTATTTTGTTCACAATTTTTCTTGTTTCCACCTGAGCTTCCATCCATTTTTCCAACCACTGAAAAATGTGGAAAAATGCATACATTTTTCTTTATAAAGTAAATATGTTATCTTATTAAACATTCTAAATATGTTTATGTGATTAAATAATTGTTCACTTTTGTGGGGAGAGTTCTGTAAAGCTGTGCCCTATGCATAGTAACATATATCTGAAGCTATAGTCAACTAGCTGCTAATGAATTAAGCCAATCTTGGTGAATAAAGCGAGAATTTGGATAACAGAGCTAGACACTGAAGTTAGAAAGAGCAAGAACAAGCTGGATTCTTTGGGAATCTGTGTCTATCACCGTGTTTCATGGGGAAGTTATTGAAATGCGTTCATTGCCACCTTAATTAACAATAGCATATATGTTCTTCTTCTTGCCACTTTCAGGCAAGAACTATATAAAGAAGAGGAATTTACCAGGTGCGGTGGCTCACGCCTGTAATCCCAGCACATTGGGAGGCCGAGGCAGGTGGATCACGAGGTCAAGTTATCGAGACCATCCTGGTCAACATGGTGAAACCCCGCCTCTACTAAAAATACAAAAAATTAGCTGGGCATGGTGGTGCGTGCCTGTAATCCCAGCTACTCAGGAGGCTGAGGCAGGAGAATTGCCTGAACCCAGGAGGCAGAGGTTGTGGTGAGCCGAGATTGGGCCATTGCACTCCACCCTGGGTAACAAGAGCAAAATTCCATCAAAAAAAAAAAAAGAAAAAGAAAGAAAGAAGAAAGAAAGAAAGAAAGAAAGAAAGAAAGAAAGAAAGAAAGAAAGAAAGAAAGAAAGAAAGAAAGAAAGAAAGAAAGAAAGAGAGAGAGAAAGAGAGAGAGAAAGAAAGGAAAGACATTATAAGAAAAAGACTCCTAAACTTACGAATAAATTACAGAAATAGAAAAAAATTCTAAAATTCATGTGGAACCGCAGAAGACCCTACTATCTTGAGCAAAAAGAATAAAGCTGCAGGTATCGCTTTACTTAACTTCAAAATATATTACAAAGCTATTGTAAACAAAACAACATGGTAGTGGAATAAAAATAGACACATTGACCAATGGAACTCAATAAAAATCCCAGTAGTAAACCCACACATTTACAGTCAAGTGTTTTTTTCACAGGGGTGCCAAGAATAGACAGTGAGGAAAGAACAATGTTTTCAGTAAATGGTGCTGAGGAAAACTAGATAGTCACAGGCAGAAAAATGAAACTGGATTCTTACCTCACACCACATACAAAAATTAACTCAAAACATCCAAAATACATAAAGATCTCAAACAACTCAATAGCCAGAAAACAAATAACCTGATTTAAAAAAAATAGGTAAGGGACCTGAACCGACATTTCTTAAAATATGACATACAAATGTTCAACAGATTAACAAGCAGTCTCCTTTGGTAGAAAGCAATCCTGAATAAATTAGGAAAGCACATGTCCTTTTTTGTCTCCAATCATGCAAGAGAAAGTTTGTGATTGGAAACTTTGTGATTGGTTACAGTGCCCCCTCTGTCTCCCATGCCCAGTTGCATAAACGAAGTCAACTTAGAACTGCAAGACCATCCTGACAACTGGAATTTTCTACTTCCCTGGAAAAGTTGACAGAGAGCCTGTGTCATTAGATATCAAACTAGTGTCAAGTAAAGTTATTAGACCAGATTCTGTCTCCATCCTGGAACTTTCATTTCACAGTGAACAAACAAATCGAGTTATTCAAGGCAAGCATTCTCAACTTTGCTATTTCTTTAAATTAAAACACCCCAAATATTGTGTTCTTCCATGTCCTTTCAGGTCTTAAGGCCTCTTACACCCTCAACCTCCTTTCCCAGAGCAGCCTTAAAGTTCACAGGGAAGTCTGTACATCTGAATTGAATTTTTTTGTACGTTTATTATCTGGATAGTATAATAGATTCAATGCTTCTCATTTTTTGTGACACAATTAATTAAAATATTTGCATTATGAAACTGTTTTTGTAAAACTGTCCTCACCCTCAGATGGCTGAGATGAAATTCGTGAAAGAAGTTCGACGGTGCTCTTCAAAACTGGTGGAACCATTCAATAAACTTGATTTTTTTTTTCTTGATGTATCTTTTGAAAAGGAAATGATGTAACTGATAGCCTTTTCCTCCTGTTTGGAAGCTCTGTTCTAAATCTACTTTTTTTTTTAAATAGAGGGAAGGTTTCATCTGTGACTTCTGTTTATGTGTGAGATGTGTGAGCAAGAATTAACATATTGTATATATATGCCAAGGGAAACTTTTTGAAAATGATTTTTCAAAGTACAAAATGTCTCAGAATGTTGAACTCATCCTGCTGTGCTCCCTGGTTAACGCTGGAGTCTTAGTGACGTGGTTTGGCTCTGTGTTCCCACCCAGATCTCATCTCAAATTGTAAACCCCATGTGTTGAGGAGGAAACCTGGTGGGAGGTGATGGGATCATGGGGTGGCTTCTCCCATGATGTTCCCTTGATAGGGAGTGAGTTCTCAGGAGATCTGATAATTTAAAAGTGGCACCTCCCCCTTCACTGTCTTTCTGTCTTGCCGCCATGTATGGCATGCCTTGCTTACTATTCCGCCGTGATTGTAAGTTTGCTGAGGCCTCCCCAGCCATGGAGAACTGTAAGTCAATTAAACTTCTTTTTTTTCTTTTTCTTTTTTTTTTTTTTTTTTTTTTACAAATGCTTTTGAAACATCTAAATTAAGAAAGGAATACATTTTAATAAGATACTTTCATTCATGAAAATCATAAGCAAAACTAAACATAGACCATAATATTCTTGCTATTAAATAAAATGAGATTATTTAAACATGCTCATAAACTTCTTTATAAATTACCCAGTCTCAGGTATTTTGTATAGTAGTGTAAAAATGGACTAATACACTGATCTAAAGGCAAATCATCTATTTTGTGTTTGTGTATAGTAAGACTACCTAAAATCTACTCTTTTTGCAAATTACCAGTCTATAATACAATATTATTTACAACTGTAGTCCTCATGTTGTACAGGTCACTAGACTTTTTCACCCCCTGTGAGTGCAGCTGTGCACTCTCTGATTTCCATCTTCCCCTTTCCTGCCTTCACTCCCTGCCCTTGGTAAATATTTACTCTCCGTTTTACACATTCCTTCTTTTTTTCTTTTAAGATTCCACATCCAAATGAGACCATGCAGTTTTTTTTCTGTGTCTGTCCTATTTTACTTAACATCACGTCCTCTAGGCTCACCCAGTTCACTGTGGGAACGGCAGCCTCTCTTCCTTTTTTTGCTGTTGTTGCCATTGACTGTAATAATCGCTTCACTATATCACTATATATAAGTAGATCAAGATAAGGATATCAAAACATTGTATTGTACACTTCAAATATATGCAACTTTTTTTTTTTGAGACAGAGTTTCGCTCTTGTTACCCAAGCTGGAGTGCAATGGCGCGATCTCAGCTCACCACAACCTCCGCCTCCTGGGTTCAGGCAATTCTCCTGCCTCAGCCTCCCGAGTAGCTGGGATTACAGGCACGCACCACCGTGCCCAGCCAATTTTTTGTATTTTTAGTGGAGATGGGGTTTTCACCATGTTGACCAGGATGGTCTCAATCTCTTGACCTTGCGATCCACCCACCTCGGCCTCCCAAAGTGCTGGGATTACAGGCCTGAGCCACCGCACCCGGCCAACTGCAACTTTTTAAATGGCAAAAGCAATGTAAATAAGTGGCCCCTTAAAGATCCAGAAATTTGGTAAATGTTTTTTGAATCCTCCACAAATGTGATTCTGAGCTGCACATATGGAGGTAGCAGTGAGGCAGACCAGCCCTCTCTGCATTTTTGAGTTAAAGGTAAAACAATTTGTTTTCATCCTTTTTGTCTCAGAGACAGTTTTTTATGGGTCTAGGGAGAAAACTGCAATATTTGCAACCACATCCATGCAGGAAACCCTTATAATTTGGCTGGATAGGAGTTAATGCAAGCTGAGCCTGGATTCAACATATGTAGACCAATAAAAGGAGTGTGCATGCTTTACGTGGATATGAGTAATGGGTCATCTTCCTTATCAAATGCATTTTCATTTAGTTTATTGCTCACCCCTAAATAAACTTGCAAACTAATGGGATTCAGCCACGCCCCATTCAACACCTGGAGGTTTCAAGGTGACGAGAAAAGGCAACACCTTCTTGGTGCCTGTGGACCAGAGGCAAGTCCTCAGTACCTCATCATGTTGAGTGGTTTCCTTTTTAATTTTTTTTCGGAGACAAAGTCTTACTATTTTATCCAAGCTGGTCTTGAACTCCTGAGCTCAAAAAATCCTCCTGCCTCAGCCACTCAAAGTGCTGGGATTATACTCCGTGTCTGGCCCAGCAGCTTCCATTCAGCTATGCAGAGACAAGTGATAGCAAATCTGTGACGGGGTCTAACAGGTTTTAAAATGTCCTGCAGCAGCTGCACCTGCAGGATGATCCTACTTCTAAGACCGGGACGCCACTTCAGGCCCCCAGCAAGCCCTCATTCTGAAACACTTAAGACTTTTTTGTGTATTTTCAACTGTAAACGTTCTTTCAAAGTTTGTTGCATTTTTTTTCTTTTTATAATTACAAAAGTAGTATACTATCTCTACGTAAATGCATAATGAGAAAGCGACCCAAGGCTGATCTACCACAGCGCCCATACTCATGTTGGAAGCAGCGTTAACAATACCCAACCATTTTCAATAAGCTCTCTCTTTCCCTAAAATGTTTATATCAATTTAAATGGACTTTTCATGTCGTTTTGTAGTTCACTTGAATGGTTCTTTTAAAGTGTGAATTTAAAAATAAGCAAAGAAGAAAACACAATTATGAATATAACCTGTGGGCCCCCAGTGTTCTGCGTAACCTGCATGACTATACCTGGCGAACCTCTGCCAGGACCTGGGGCTGTCCCCATCCCCACACAATGGCTGAACTACCTGGGGCCTTACTTCCTCATAGTTACTTCTTTATGGTTCTTTGGTCTAAGTTTTTTTTTTTTTTAATTTCTTTGCCATTTTGATTATGAGTCAATCCAGTCACCATGCTGAGCCCCTTCTTTTTCCATAAATGTCCAGTCCCAACAAAGATTTCCGGAGTTCAGTTAAATGGTTCTCAGCCAGAGGAAATTTCACCTCTTTCTCTCCCCTCGACCTAGGGAATTTTGGCAACATCTGGAGACA
Organism: Callimico goeldii; assembly: GCA_963573925.1. Classification (NCBI taxonomy): domain Eukaryota; kingdom Metazoa; phylum Chordata; class Mammalia; order Primates; family Cebidae; genus Callimico; species Callimico goeldii. The sequence continues at coordinate 20,358 of CAUYOR010099756.1, read as the reverse complement.
TTTTTGGTCTTCAGCACTGTGAAGGGGGATGCCACAGGTATCCTTTGGTTGGATTTCGGGGCTGCTGCTAAAATCCTACAATGTATAATTCAGCCTCCCATGACAAATAATTGTCCACTCCAAATGTCAGCATGTCCAGGCTCACAAACCCCATTTATTCACATTACTGAAGACATCTGAGGTCTCAGGAAAAGGTTCCAGCTGCCTCATCTCACCGCTCCCCATCCCCATCTCTCTCCATCCTCCTCTCTTCCCACTCCGTGACCTCCACTCCCCTTGATCCCAGGAGAGTTGGGTTCCTAACGGTTATCCTGCCACAGATCCTCATATCTCCCTTCCTGAAACAGTACTGCCCATTAGTCAGAGACATTCCCAGCCCAAGCACACTTGCCAACACTTTTCCCAGCAAGAGTGACTTTTCCAAAAGAGGAGGTCTCCTATAAATCAGTAAGTGAGCAGGTATTTTTTTTTTCCATTTCTGTAAATACAGATTGAAGTTGTATTTCATTCAAATTGAAGACATGCCAATTTAACCATTATGACATGAAATGCTAATGCAATATTACTTAATTCGAATAATTGGAAATAATAGTTACCACCCAAATTAGTAATAAAGCATCAAGAACCACATTATTTCACAGCTGGTTTGCTGAATAGATAGTAAACTTAGTTAATGATATTGTTCCACTATGGTGCCAATTTATTTAGGCAAGAAAGTAAAAATACCAGTGATTTCCAGCTAATTTGTCCTGACATCAGATCTTGGGTTCTAAATGAAAGAGGGGGGACATTATATATGGTATATATGGTCTAAATTTATCCTTATGCTGCTTCTATGGTATGGGTATTATTACGATTCTTAATTTACAGCAATTCAAAACGGGCCCAGAGTAGCAAAATTACAGTTTATATAGCAGCTTATATGAGCTCGATTATATAAAATGGGATATTTAAAGTAGATAAACATGTAGGGAGAATATATTTCACATGGGAGATTCATTCCTGAAGAAAGAATGTAATTCAAGTTGAATAAATTCTAAGTAATCCTGGAATTACTGTTTTTTTTTTTCTTTTTTACTTGCTGCATGGGCACTTCCCTGACACATTGTAATAATCCTTCTGAAGACTGTCAGAGGCAGACCATGAAGTTCTTGCTTTATACAAGATGTCAGGTTGAACTCAGTGGCCTCATCCCAGCCTGGCGTGCCCTGAGTGGCTTACAGAAGGAGACTGTCTACATTTCAGCATGCTCTTCCATGGCCTGCACTTGAATGCTGGCCCACCTGTGAGGTCTCCTACTGAAAGGTGGGGAATCCCCATTTTGAGTCACACCGTCCATAGGCAAAGGTTCTCTTGCATCCTCCTTCTTTATACTTGCCCTTAGTGTAGATTTCACAGGACCTCCTCTTAATTATCCTGTAAAAAGACCATCAATATCTAGTGCTCTTATCTTCCCACTCTGCCTACCCAGCCAACTACGAACTCTTGAAAAATTCCACCCCCATAGATGATATTTGCAGCTAGATTGTCAAAGACTATTGGGAGAATATCCCGGGGGGAGTGGATTGATTTCTCTGCTAGTTTATGGTCTCCAGCCCTGAACTGATCTCATGGCTGCTCAAGTCTTCTATGACATGAACCCAGGCATCTTCCTAACTGGGTCTTTCTGTCAACCACCCAACTAATTCCCCACCCTCTATGCTATCAGAAAGCATGTGCTTCTCAATTCCTAGAGGGAACGGGGAACTCAGGTGAGTCTCCTCTGGCTCTGCTGTCCCACCTGTTGCCCTTATCTGGTGTAACATGGCGGTCATTCTCTCCTCTCTGTCTCTCTTTCTCAGACCTCATTTCAGTGTCCTGTCTCCTCATTCAGTTCTCACACTCTTGCTACACTCATACTTCTCACGCAAATATTTAAATTTACCCTGTGTAATATTGTGAGATTCTCTAATCACTAATAGCAGCTTTTTTCTCTCTGCTTTATCTTACTTACTTTCTGTATCCCTTCTGGCACTTTAGTTCTGGGGAATTTGGGGCTTAGACCCTGAAGTCAGACTGCCCGGGTTCAAATTCCGGCTCTGACTTCTTATTATGTGTCTTTGGAGAAGTTATTTATTCTCCCTATGCCATAGTTAGGTTATCCAATAGTTGATAATAAGTGGTACTTCCACACGTCGTGAGGTAGATGTGAATAACAGAATGGTTGGCCTTTGATGATTTCAGCCATTATTTATTTAACAAACACTGAATGCATGCCTACACTATACCAAATATTGGGGATATAGATGGGGACAGCAGTCTCCAGAATCAAAAGAATTTCCTGACATTGGTTTGTTTAAAAATCCAATTATTAATAATATCCTAATGCTTCTCTTTTTCAAACAAACAGACATCATAACCCCTTTATAGAATTTCAAAGTCACACTCTCTTTTGTTCTTTTGAACAAATGGTGAGACCCCCTCTTGTTTTCAAAGGTATATTTGATCTCTTTTAAAAAAATATATTGATCTCTTTTTAAATGCATATTAAATTTTATTTCAAAGTTATATTCCTAATGAATAAAAAGTTCATTCTCTCTTGAAGATCACAAAGAAGGCTTAGAATAATTCAGGGAATGGGAGAAAATTTGGACAAATTCAGGCATAAAAGAAAGCTTACAATTTTGATGTCTTAGCAACGAGCATGTTTTGGTCCCAGCCTCTGAAAGACTTCTCTCTTCTTGCAGGCCAGTCTTTACGTATGGTAAAGAAAGTCATGGCTTTAAATTCTGTATCCTTGGCATTTATGTCCCCACAAAAATAAAATACAGTCATTAAATTATTTGATGTCTCACAATGTGTGAGTTATGTCCGCATCTCCTTGGCTGCCACATTTTTTCTCAGCTTGGTTTTTCTTCAGCTTTTTAAAGATCTACTTGCTGTAATTGTCTCACCCAATATTTTACTATATTACAAATTATCTAATAGTAAAGAGCAGTTATAGGAAGAGAGCTGGTGTAATGATATCAGTAGTTTCCAATTCTCAAAAGAGGATCTTTCTTCCTCTAACTACCGTCTTTGATGAGCTCAAGTGTTCCAGTTTGGTCATTGGGTATCAAACACTTTGCTCCTCTTCTCAAGGCATTACAGTATTAACTCATTTGATCTTCATAATACTTCTATGAAGCAGATGCTCTATAAATCTCATTTTGCAGCTATGGAAAACAGCTGAAGGAATCTATGGCCGGGCATGGTGGCTCACACCTGTAATCCCAGCACTTTGGGAGGCTGAGAAGGGAAGATCGTTTGAGGCTAGGTGTTCAAGACCAGCCTGGCCAATATGACAAAACCTAATCTCTACAAAAATACAAAACTAGCCAGACGTGGTGGTGCACACCTATAATCCCAGCTACTTGGGAGTCTGAGGCGTGAGAATCACTTGAACCCCAAAAGCAGAGTTTGCAGTGAGCCTAGGTCACGCTACTGCACTCTAGCCTGGATGACACAGTAAGACCCTGTCACAAACAAACAAACAAAAGAATCTGCTTACCACAAGGGTGTGTCATAGCCAGGATATGAATCTGCAAAACCTGTGTTAGCTTCTGTGTTTGCAGACACCACCCCAAGCTACCTCTGACCAATTTTCATTAGAAACATTTGATTGCTCATGTGCTCGTGCTATTCGGCTGTTGCCCCTGGTATCAGCAACTTCTACTTCCTTCTAAAATATTTGTGACAGAAAAGAAACATATGAACAAAAATATCCCATGTCAGCCGGGCACACGCCCTTAATCCCAGCATGTTGGGAGGCTGAGGCGGGTGGATCATGAGGTCAAGAGCTTGAGACCATCCTGGCCAACATGGTGAAACTCCTCTACTAAAAATACAAAAAATTAGCCAGGTGTGGTGGTGTGCACCTGTAGTCCCAGCTACTCAGGAGGCTGAGGCAGGAAAATCGCTTGAAACCTGGTAGCCAGAGGTTGCAATGAGCCAAGATCATGCCACTGTACTCTAGCTTGGATGACAGAGTAATACTCTATCTCAAAAAAAAAATATATATATATCCCACGTCCTATAGACATGATGGGCAACCTAACTTCTAACTTCTAAGTCTGGAAGGGATCTTCAAGGCTATTGGGGTATCACTGAGAAAAATGTATCTGTTCTTCACCCCTTTGCTTCTTCATCTTATGAAACATTGCCTCCTGGGGCAAAACCAAAAGATGCTCAGGCTTTCTACTGTGATATGTCAAACTACCTTAAAATATATAGACTTAAAATAATCATTTAGCTGGTTTTAAAATCTGCATATTGTGCAATGCTTTAAAAAGATAGGTCATCTCTGTTCCTTAGAGCATCAGCTGAGGAGACTCAACTGGAAGTTACAGGGCTTGCTTTCAATATGGCTCCTCACAGCACTGGTAAACTGGGCTTGGTTCTCATGCAGAGGCTCAATTAGGGCTGTGACACTGATGAGCCCTCACTGTCTCCCTCTGTGGCTCTCTCCGCAGGATGCTTGAGCTTCCTCATGGCATGGTGCCTTGGTTCCAAGATAATGCCTCAAGAGTTAGGAGAACGCCTTCCATGAGCTAGTCAAAAAGATCACATAGCAAGATTTCTGCCTGAAATCCCCAAAATAAAGACCCACAGGCAAAGGAAAGAAACGCAGACCCCACATTTCAATGGGAATACTATTAGCTCACACCTGTAACCCCAGCACTTTGGAAGGCTGAGGCAGGTGGAACACTGGAGGTCAGGAGTTCGAGAACAGCCTGGCCAACATAGTGAAACACTGTCTCTACTAAAAATACAAAAATTAGCCGGGTGTGGTGGTGCGTGCCTGCAGTCCCAGGTACTCAGGAGGTTGAGACAGGATAATTGCTTGAACCTGGGAAGTAAAGATTATAGAGAGCCAAGATGGCACCACTGCACTCCAGACTGGGCAACAGAGCAAGGCTCCATCTCAAAAAATAATCAATGAATGAAAACAACAACAACAAAAACCCTGATTGTAACAAGTACATGGGTGTGGGAGAAACTGCAGTGGCCATTATGGAAAATGCAATTTTCCAAAGATAGTACGAGCCTCATCTTGGGAGGTCAACTGTGTAACTCAGAAGCCCATAGCCTCTAAAAATAGGAGAACTATTCTGTAGTCCCAGATTCTGCCCATCAGAAACCCTGGCTTGTACAGATGTTTGTCTGAAAAAAAAGGTGGGGGGAAAGAGGAGTTTTCAGTGGACTAAAAACCAACTCCCCTTGTGATCAATATGGTGAAATGGCTTTTTATAAATAAGGAGAGAACACCAAAAACTCTTAACTGTCAAGGAAAAGGGAGTGAAAGAGGCCATTAAATCATGGTGGGAAAGTAGCAGTCTCAAACACATGAAGGTTCCAGGAAGATGAAATAAACAGGTAAAACACAAAAGTATAAAGAGCACAAAGGATCTGGCTGAGTGGCTCATACCTGTGCTTTGTAAGGCTGAAGTGGGAGGATAACTTGAGGTCAGAAGTTTGAGACCAGCCTGGGCAACATAGTGAGATCCCAGTTTCTGCAAAGAAATAAAATAAATAAAATAAAATTAGCAGGGTGTGGTGGCTCATGCCTGTAGTCCCAGCTACTATGAAGGCTGAGGCAGAAGAATTGCTTCGGCTTGGGAGTTCAAAGTTACAGTGAGCCGTGATTGTGCCACTGCACTCTAGTCTGGGCAACAGAGACCCTGTCTCAAAACAAACAAACAAATCCAGAAAGAAAAAAAAACATTTACAATAACCTAGACATGTTAGAGATTCTTTTTAATAAATGCCTAGCAAGTCTAGAAAGATATGAAATCTCCATATGCTGGAAGCTAAAATAAAACTGAAAATGAAAGCAGTAAATTATCCGAAAAAGAAAATAAATTAGGTGGAAAAGCTTTTCCAGATAATGTTATCTCTCAAAAAATGCATCTAGATTTGCAGATAATGTGACTTGATGTGTTGCATTTTGGAACCAGAACTGATCAATTGCTTACCTCCTCTTCCTCCAGATCAAAGCAATGCCCTCTAATGCATATCATTTAAGACTGAGTCTCAGCCAGCCCGTTTGGTCCACTAGAGTTCATAGTCATAACCTCACACTTAGACATCCATGCCTATCTTTGACCTGGAATATAATTAAGATGACAAAAATCCAGGGCCTCATGTAGCACACGGGTCAGTTCTTCATTAGCTAGAGGGTTACTCTATGGCTGTGATGGAGGAAGTTCTATTATTTAAGGTCAGGAAGTGAGTGACAGACTCAAAACTAGACTCCAACTCCCCAGTGTTATTCAATATATTGGCCTTCTCATTTGTGTCCTATTTATTTATCATTTTATCTGGCTAATTAGTTAATTCAATGTACATTAAGTATCATGTCTGTGCTGTGCACCAAAGATATCCAGATATGTAAGATACAGTTGCATTTGTAGGAATGTCTGCTTCTAGGACCTGGCTGCCATTTGAAGATGCATTCTTTTTTTAAATTGCAATTCAGTCTTCATTTTCATGGTTGATATGTACCAACCAAGCAGAGCACACCAGATGTCATAGGAAGACAGACCCCAGATCTATCTGAAGTTGATCTATATTTAGGTTTTTCTGATTGCTTTCTCTTTGAATGACAGCTGATCACTTAAACTTGTGTGTAGAACAGATGCTTGATTTCTAGTATTTGGCAAAATATAAACTATCTCCTTGCCCTTGATGACAATTTCTCTGATTACAGGATGTGGGATTCTTTTCAAAGGACAGTGGGAACATGTGTATATAAAAGTGTAAAATGATGGGAACTAGAGTGGTCCAGGCACGGCTGTTCCACATTGTGTAGGAATTTTATTTTTAAACTTTGTATTTCATCTGTGGGACTTTGAGGTTTGAAATTGGGTTAAGTATCATGTATGGGAACAAATAAATAGAAAGGTTGAGTGAATGATGTCCTTTGATCAGAGAGAGACAGTGCATTTGCTTTGTGTTACAGCATCTCGTGCTATGAATAACCTGTAAGATCAACATCAGGAAAGGCCTGCCAGCCAGTGATTTCAAATTGAGTCAAAAACAATGCAGGAAACCTTTATGAATTCCATTTCCTTGCTTTGTTCCTGCTTCCAACTGTGGATCTGTCTGTCCCCCAATACCTGACAAGTATATTAAAAAACAAACAACAAACAAACAAAAATCCCCCACTGATTCTAACTAGAGTCACCCAGGGAGAATTCACTCTGTTCACACTGGACTCACTTTTATGTGGTGCCATCTTAGTCTTCAAACCACAGCTGTGTTCAATGCAGGTTTTAGCTTTGACCTGTGGAGTTCCTAAAGGGGAAGTCCATTTTCTCTAGGACACTTCCTTAGACCGTTTCTTTCTTCATGGTGCAGTGATGCGACTAAGAAGTTGACACTGTGTTTTATCACAAGGGAAACCTCCCTCAGCATTCCTGTTGAACCAGGGGCCATTTCCCACATTGAACAGCTTGGATTTTCCCACCTGTGGCTCATCTACTTCATGGACAGGCATGAACACATGGCTGGATAGGATTTAAAGAGGGCTTTGCTATGAAACAATGATTATGGTGGTCACCGCACTGACAAATGCCCCCAGAAGCTCTGCAACAGCGTACAGGTAACTTGGTTTATACCTTTTAGAATTCAGTAGAAAGGGACAGATTTTGGAGGTGAAGTGGCAAGAGGAGGAAGAAATCATGGGGGTGTCCGCTTTGTGCTAAGCAATAATATCACATTTGTCACCCAGGCTGGAGCAATCATTTAAGTAAATCTTAAATAAATACATATCAAAATGACACTTTGTCCATACCAGCCTCAAGTATATGTAATTAAAATTGAATCTGTAGTGGTTTACCATTCACTGGGGATGAGAATGGTTGAGAGGTGGCAGAAAAAAATATATAAACAAAATACAAATGTAACATTGTATTCACACTGTAGTGGAGAATCTGACTGATACTGTGTACAACCTTGAGTTTCAAGGAAAAGCAAATTAAAATAGTTCCCCAGAAATCACAGATTTTGTTACACCTTTTTTTTAAAATTCATGATTCAAATATTCCTTCTGAGGTACATCCCTTCCCACAATAATTAACCCAGTACTTATGTACATTTCATAATAATTTCAATATGAAGCACTAACAAGTGCGAACTTCTATTTAAACTAGCGGTGAACTTGTGGACAATTGCAACTTCCTCTCAGCCCAAGCTCTCAACTCCTAACCTTGTGTTTTTTGTGGTCTGAGACCTGAAAACTCATCCCAAATAAATTTACTGTTTAAAAATTGCTTAAGAATTAACAGTATATTAGGTCCCAGTTACTCCACACGTCTAGAAATGAAAATCTTGAATTTGAATTATTTAATTGGCAAATCAGACATCTGTGCTGAGATCCCATCAAGATAAAAATCTATGAACTTTCTTTCATTCATTTATTTCCTATTTTAAATACTTTGGACTGCAGGTTCAGAGTGGATTCGATCACAGGATTTCACAAATATCACGCTATTGCTGTTGGTTTACGTGATGTGCCTCCTGTTTGCTTCATGCTATTTCTTTCCTTCTCTTCACTTCTATTTCCTTTCTGCCCAGGGATACTAATGTGTTTGCCAATTGCCCCAACAAATGCCTACAACATACGTCTCAAAGTGTTTGTTTGTTTTGAGTATGATAACGGTGCCTGGACTCTTGTCGTTTTTCTAGAATGTTTCATTTAACAGCAATTTTGAGATGTATCCATGCAGTATACGTTCACATGTGATTCTTCAGGTTGTTCAGGGGTACGTAAAATCAACATGAAGTCTTAATTCACTCTGGGACCATCATCACATATTGTTTTATAAACCCAAGGGAGTGACAGCCAATGGTAAAATACGAGGCAATCCCCTGGTTTTGGGGAAAGATTGGACCCTTGTTTTTTATTTATCATACATGCAGCCATCTTTGGCCACTGGGATGAGTTCAGAAAATGCTTACTCCCTCCCTTGCTGAAGAGAGAAAACTTTCATCCATCGTGTTCTGTCTTCTTAGCTGCAAATATTCCCAGTGGAATGAATCTTACGTCTCTGAGGCAGTGTTGCTCAGCTTTCTTTCATTATTACCACCCTCAGCAATCTTCCCCATGCTATCTTAATACCCCAAATATGATGTATATATTTTTACTCCTGTATGTATATTTGTGCTGTATACCTAAAAAGTGTAAAGGTCTTTACCTCCCAGGTGACATGGCCCCATTATGTGTGCATTCTTTAAAGCGACTGCTGTGTTTATTGTGCATCCATCACCAGCAGTAGCTTTCCTCCTTCTTGACATGAATATCTTTCCAGCGCAATTTAAAATTCACTGCCTTCGAACACCAGCTTCCCTTCAGACTCCATGGAAAACCCAAGGCTTCCACCCATGGCCCACTGAAGCATTTGAGCTTCATCTCATCCATTTCCTTGCCTTTCTCTACCTTGGATCACAGCTTTTTCTATGCTGACTGTGTCCTAGAATGTGAGAGTTCCAATTAACTGCATCATAGTCCTTCCCTGAGTCTCCTTGCCTAACAAAGCCTTATCTGAATATTTTCAGATAAACTTTGCTAAAATAAATAATGCTCACCAGATTAGAGAGGTGGGACAATTTATATCCATCTCTTAAAGTTTTTCTTAACTCATAATTATGACGTCTTTTGTGTAACTTAAATAAATATACACACATGCATGAACCTGAGAATGTCTTTACTGGCAAACACACCCGCTAACAACGTGTGTTTGATCACAGCAACAGTCAAATCACTGCAGCTTAAATCAAAGTTATAGAATGTTTTCTCCTTGTAAGGGGATTACGAATCAAAGGTAAGTCAAACCAGTGGTAAATCCTGAAAATGGCAACGTGGACTGAATCCTGATCCTCGAGGAATGCCGCCTTAGCATTGAGAGCCACGGCTTTATCTGTGGCTAAGAATACAAAAGTGGGACAAGATATAGAAAATTAATTTTGAATCAGCTGAAGCTACAGGAATAATATTTTCTGAAATTTCTTCAGATATGAGATAATATGTGTTTCTGCTGTGGCCTTTTAATAAGAAAAGAAAGAAGGTCACCAAATCAATATGTCAATATTAGAAACATTTGAACTTACTTAGAACTATACAATGCAGTTCTGACTTTCTTTTATGACAGAATGCCTTAACTCATATAAAACAACTGGAGAACGGTGTATTATTTGTTTACATGAGCAGAGGGAAGGCAATTTTGTTTTCAATTAAGAGCACCTTACTAGATTTTTTTTTATATGTAAAATGTAATTCTGCTCTAAGTTAGGTGGGAGGTAGGATTAAGTCCATGCAGCAGGGTCACCCTTCGGAGCACTCATCGGATGTAACAATACCATCCCTATTTTCCAAATCAGGGAAAAGAAGCCAATCAGATCTAGCCAGGATCTCTTACAGGTGCAGACAGACTGGACCACTTTCATTTTCAGGCCCCCCAGTATGTCAAAAATGAAGAAGTATTAAAAATTATGACAACATTATGTTTTAAATATTTACATTTTAATCATTCAAATAGTTCACACTTTCAATATATTAATAACATGTCAATATATGTATGCTCTTCATGAATTAAAACTTACATATCAGCCAAATGCACAGGCTCTACATCACCCTTCCACATTCTGACTTTGAAGCTGTCCAGATGAGTGTTGAGGTCTGGGCTCCCTCCCGCTGCGGGATGAGTTCAGGTGCAGGCCAGGCTTGTGTCTTCCTTTTATTCCTGATCCCAGGACTGGCGGTCAGAGAATGTGGGTGTTATGGTTTGGCTGGGTCCTCACCCAGATTTCATCTTGTAGTTCCGTAATTCCCATGTATCATGGGAGTGACCTGGTGGGAGGTAATTGAATCACAGGGGTGGCTCTTTCCCATTCTTTTCTTGTGGTAGTGAATAGTCTCAGGAGATCTGGTGGTTTCATAGAGGGGAGTTCCCTGCACACACTCTCCTGTCTGCCACCAGTCATGCAAAATGTGGCTTTGCTCCTCCTCCACCTTCCGCCACGATTGTGAGGCCTCCCCAGGCAAGTGGAACCATGAGTCCTTTCTAAATTACCCAGTCTGGAGGATGTCTTTATCAGTAATGTGAAAGCAGACTCATACAGTGGGCTTCTGTTCATGCCTGGCCTGCTGTTCATGCCTGACCTTCCTCCCTCTTTGGGCCTCCGCCTTCCAGTCTGTATCAAAAAGACACAAAATAATCCCTCTCCTGTGAATTTAGAAAAATGATTGAAATTTATCAAACTATTGGACTGTATTTGGTCTGCAGATGTGTAATGCGTTTTGTTTGGCTGACCTGGGATTTTAGTAATATGAAGCCAATATTTTAAAGTGAGGAAATTTTATACAACAGTCTGCATTCAGAGTTTCTGGTAGGACCTGAAGCCTGCCACCCTTGTGTCTAGTGTTCACTTCTACATGTGGGGCGTCTCTGGAGGGAGCTGAGCTCAGCCTCCTCCTTTCAACAGAAGCGAGTCGCTCTGTCCCCAGTAGACACATTACTGACAGGCACTGTTTCCCCCCCACACTGGGGACTAACGTCTGATGCCATTAATCCTCACACTTCAGCTGTGGTTTCCTCCATAGAAAAAGAGGAAAGAGAAATATGCATTGCATCTATGTTTCTATTAAAGTGAGATTTTATTTAAAAAAAGAAAGATTGAGTGAGAGAGCTGCTAATTTCCAGAACAGTGGCCCTGGTGACATTTCACTTTCTAACATTTTATCTAAGGATATTTTAATAATCACCTGAGGCCAAGCATTTTATCTGCAGGCTAAAAACCCCACATCACCAATTCCCGTAGCCTGGACTCATGGGGTTTCTCCTCTTTGTTCAGCAGTCTTTGTAATTCTCACCAAAATGAGTTCTTCTCATTCAATGACAATTAAATAGGCAAATGTCTTTTGTTGAGAGCTACAGATGAGTTGGAGAAAGGAGATTAAAACATCTGTTTTTCTCATAAGACTTAGACTTTATTTTGGATGTCCCAGTGAAAATCCAAATAATCCTAAAGCATCTGATAATTATATTTTCAGACATTTACCAGGACTCATTACTTGCCAAGACCTGTATTAGGAATTTTTACATATTATTTCATTTAATTCTCAACCCAAGCCTGAGAGGTGGGTATTACTATTCCTCTTTGCAGGTGAGGAAGCAGCCTCAGAAACATGCCCAAGGTCACATGGAAAGTAGGTGGTAGGATGAGGATTGAACACTAGATTAATTAGGGTTATGGTCAGGGTTAGGGTTGGGGTTAGGGCTTGGGTTAGGGTTCAGGTAGGGTTAGGGTAAGTAAGGTCAGTTAATACTACAAGTGTTTTAATTCCTGTGTCAGAACAAGATTTGCTCGGAGATCCACACTCTCCGGATTGTTGAAGAGTTTCATGCAAAGATGTTTATAATTTTTCTTTTCTTTTCAAAGGAGTCTTTTTTATCTTGCCCTACCCCTTTTATTAACCTCAATTGCAGAGATTTTATTTTTCACACTTCTTATTTCAAGACACTTCCTATTGCCCTAGGCAGCATATTGCATTTTCAAAATTTCATTTTCTTTCTTCATTTCAGATTCCTTCTTGCATCTCATTCTCTGTCCTGTAGACATAGACACACGTCCTATCTAGGACTTGTAACCTGGTACAATATGTACTCTTTTTATGGTGGTGGTTTTGTGAATTTGTCTGTGTTACTTAACATGAATAGGATTAATGTGGAGATTTCTAAATATATGGTTTGTTTTCTTTTCGTTTTATCTAAGCCATATTTTCTAAAATGCTTGCCAGGCAAATAGCCATCCGTTTCCAGTCCTCCTCTTTGTCTCCTAAAGGAAAGCATTTCTAGCTTGTTCCTTTGGGATATTCTTCTAAATTTCTCTGTAATGTACTTAGAGTGGCACTTGATTAGTGTTTTCATTGTTAGTCATTGTTTATGCTTTCCCTCTCTAGAAGACATGCATTAGCCTCTCACATACCCCTACCGTCTTTCCTTATCCATGCTTTCCAACCTCCATTCCCCCACTGTGGGGGAATTTCCCCCCATATCCCATGTTGTGGGTACATCAATATTCTGTTGTGGAAATAAATGAAGATCCCCAAAATGAGAACCAACACAAGCTATCCACTCAGAGCTTGCTACGGCTAGGGCATCAGGGACCATCCTTTGCATTTGGCAGGGACTACATCACAGGTAGAGGAGTGAGAGAACTTAGCGTGGGAAAATATAAGGCTTCAGTTGTGCCCAGGTCCCGGTTACTGGCCCAGGAAAGCTGAAGGTGGGTTAACTAGAGAAGGCATCTTACCTAATGGGCTTGGGAGCCCCTTTGGCTTTCTCTGGTTGGTCTTGAACTGGAGGGAAACTGGAAGTCACCCACCACATTCTGACCACTCTGGGCAAATTGCTGTGGAGGCTGCAGTTGGGCTTTCCAGGGCTGGTTGTCACAGAGGCTGGGCTTTGGGTGGGAGATCTACCGTCACAGGAGTCCCAGGTCTCCGTCCGCTTACTCAGGCTCATTGTGTATCATCATGCAAATCTCATTCAAGCTGAGCCTTATAGTTTCCTATACGTACTTTATTTCCCGAATATTTACTGTTTTGTCTTGAGTTACTAATTATCTCTTTTGTATGCAGGTATGTGTGTGTAGTTTCCATACACTGATCATTATCTCCAAACTCGGTCATTTGTCAAATTCTCTTTTTTCTGTTTAGAAATATTAGTTATTTCATTCATGTGGCTCTCCTGAAAGACCCAATTTTGTGTCTTCTGACACACACCTGTCGGACAAATTTGCCATTCTGGGGACCTTTTCATCATCCTGTGGAGACTCCCGTTGCGCTTCTCCTGCGTTAAGTTCCTCTTTTTAACTGTTCCCATGAAGGTCTCTTGCAAGGTTTATTTCCTCTTTTTGTTAGAGCACTTTTTCCAACAACCTCCTGGAAAGGGGTGTGTGGTAAGTCATTTTTGAGACCTTACATACATGGAAAACACCTAGTCTAGCCTATTCTTATTTGCTCCATATTAAGGTTTAACATAAAATCAATTTCCTTAACAGCTTGGAAGACATTGCCCTATTGTTTTTGACATTTTGATGTTGCTTTTGAGAAGACTGAAGACAATGTAATTCTTGTTGTCGTTTTGGTAATAGAAATAAAGACTCAGAAGTTTAAAATTCAACTTTTCTATCCCCTGATCACTGGCAGGTGAGAAGAACTAATGGGAGAAACACAGTAATGACTTGGAGGGTTTTCTTTTTCTTTTCTTAGCTTATATGAAACTTGTTTAGAAACCTTGACAAGTAAGAATTTCCTAACAGGAGTGGGGATGGGGTGGGAGTGGGGTTGATCTATCTATCTCCTTTTACAGAAACCAGTTTTTTTCCCTTTGGTCACATATCATGTGTAACATCTGAGATCCTATGGTCAGGGGTATTTGAGGGCCAGAGGGGCTTTGGGTAGGACAAGAATATACTGTGGCAAAGAGAAATTTGGGGAAAGGGGGGGACTGAATTGTCTTGGTGGGGAAGGGTGGATGGCTCATCAGAACTTAGCATCTCTTTAGTCTTTGGAAGTTCCAGTTCTTCTGACTGTCTCCAGTTTTCTGAAATCACCGTGCTCTATTTGTTCTCCATTGTGCTGTGCCTGTTGTAGAATCTTCCTATCAGGAAGTCCACACCCTTCCATCCATTTGTCAGATTACTGTAATTCCTTTCTATTCCAGCTTCACGTCCTTCAATCCATTTATTTTCCTCTCTATTCCAGGTTTTCTAGTTATTTTCTTGTGTGGACCACATCATAGTTTGCCAAAAGCTTTTTCTACATTTATGTAATGTAAGTAAATACATTTTTTCTTTAGTGCATATAATTATGCGTCTACTTATTTCCTTTAACATGACAGTGAGCACATTTATGAATACTATGCACTAGCCATCGGTATATTACATGTTTATCTTTCTGCACAGCATAATAGAATGCTGTGAAGATGCAAAAGCTGCCTTTCTCTCACAGTCTTCTCCTTGGTCACAGCCTTCCTGACTTTTTCCTACAGGGACTTTAGAATATATCATGACCATACAAATTAAATGAGCCATCTCATAGAACTTTTTCTTAGAGACACGCGCTTTCCCATGTAAACTTAAATTTGATTACCTGGCGAGAGAAGCATTTTTTCCTTAAGTTATGAGAATCTATGCTAAATGCAAAAGAACAGTGTATGGTTACCTGGCAAAGAGAAAATGAAATCCACACACAAGTGCAATCCATTAAATCTGGGATGCTCAACAGCGTATTTTATGGTCTATGTTAGAAATAATTTAATGGAAAGGTTAATATCAGATATTGTTATTGGACTGGCCAGATGCAACTTTAGGGAAAAGGAAAGAGTGCGGTTCCTGGGATAATTTATGAATTATTCACTCATATGGGTGTTGTGGGAGCATAAAAGGTACAGGCATCATCCCAGGTGCCAGAGATACAGAATAAGTTAGATGCCATCTATATCTTCACAGAGCTTACCCTGGAATGGCAAAAACAGATCATACAAATATTAAATAAACTATGTCCAATGTTAGGTGAGGTGGCTCTAGAGTACACAGCAGAGGACCTGCACCACGTAAGGCTTAGGAGAGGTGGCCCTGAGGTGGTAGGTTTTTAGCTGAGACCAGAGTCTGAGAAGGAAGGAGAGAATATTAGTCACTGGGAGTCACCTGTGCAAAGTCTCAGAATTCAGAGAAACTGACTTGAGACTAATCTGAGGAAGCAGACAGGAGAGAGATGAGGAAAACTCACACTAGGAAGTCTGGATTTTACCCTACAGGCAATGGAAATCATTACAAACTATTTTTCAGGATGATGAAATGATAAAAAAATCTCGTTTTAGAAAAATCACTCTGGTTGTTGTGTCAAGAATACATGAGAGTGAATAAGAGTTGAGAGGCAGAGACCTCTGACTATTTTAAAAATTCAGGTGACAGATGATGGTCACCTGGATATTCGTTAGAGTGGTGGGCATGGAGATAAATTAATGGGGTCAAGAGGTATCAGGGAGATAGAATTAATTGGACTAGACACTTGGCTGGGAAAGAAAGGAGGGAGAAAGAAAAATAAAGAACAGTTCCCACATTATTCTCAGTGCCCAGTGGATAAAAAGTTTCCATTTGTCTCCTATAGACACTGCTGTTGGAGAAACAGCTTTGGAGAAAGACGAAGATCTGATAATCGCTGTTCTGAGTTATTTGCCTCTGAGTTCTCTGACAACTTTCACGCGTAGATATTTGCCAGGGTGGTGGATGTGTGGGTCAGAAGGCAAGAAAAGAGGTGTAGGGTAGAAGCATAGAAATAAAAGCCATCAAAATTGACAGCAATGGAAGCCCTGGACTGGTTAATCTCAGTCAGTCCAGCAAGTAGAAAGAATTTCTTTTTTCTTTTCTTTTTATTGTACTTTAAGTTCTGGGGTACATGTGCAGAACTTGCAGGATTGTTGCATAGGTACACACGTGCCATGGTGGTTTGCTGTCTCCCCAACAGACCCCAGAGTGTGATGTTCACCTTCCTGTGCCCATGTGCTCTCATTGTTCAACACCCATCTATGAGTGAGAACATGGGGTGTTTGATTTTCTGTTCTTCTGTCAGTTTGCTGAGAATGATGGTTTACAGATTCATCCGTGTCCCTGTAAAGGACATGAACTCATTGTTTTTTGTGGCTGCCTAGTATTCCATGGTGTATATGTGCCACATTTTCTTTGTCCAATCTACCATTGGTGGGCATTTGAGTTGGTTCCAATTCTTTGCTATTGTAAACAGTGCCTCAATGAACATACGTGTGCATGTGTCTTTATAATAGCCAGTAATGGGATTGCTGGGTCAAATGGTATTTATATTTCTAGATCCTTGAGGAATGGCCACATTGTCTTCCACAATGGTTGAACTAATTTACACTCCCACCAACAGTGTAAGAGTGTTCCGATTTCTCCACATCCTCTCCAGCATTTGTTGTCTCCAGATTTTTTAATGTGCTTATTTAAAAATGTTTTTTTCTAGGGCTTATGTTGAAACTGATGCCCTGTTTCTTGGGTAAATCCGAAGAATATGCATTTCAATATGTTTCCAGGTGGTGCTTATAGACACTAACTTGTGCAAGCTATTCATTTTGAAGAGGAGAAAATAAACCCAGAGATGGTGTCCCAAGGACTCAGTCATTGAAAGGCATGTGGAAGATGAGGATCCATCAAATGGATTAGGATGGAGCAGGAAAAATGCATGGGAAGAAAGTCCATAAATGTGTGAAACAAAAATAGGACAGTGTTTAAAGAAGGATGGCATTATTAACAATGTCAGATTCTTTCATGGGCTCGGTCAAAATTAAAAACATATCCTCGGTTCAGCAAGATGGAGATTTTACTAATCTTGTTTTCTTTAAAGAATTCTCACTCTGTCACCCAGGCTGGAGTGCAGTGATGTGATCTCAGCTCACTGTAACCTCCATCTCCTGGGTTCAAGTGATCTTCCCACCTCAGCCGCCCTAGCTGTGATTATAGGCATGCACCACCATGCCCAGATAATTCAGTAGAGATGGGATTTTACCATGTTGGCCGGGCCGCTCTCGAACCACTGACCTCATCTGATGCACCTCCTTGACCTCCTAAAGTGCTGGGATTACAGGTGTGAGCCACCACAGTTGGCCCAATTTTACTAATCTTAAGGCACAGTTTCAGTGGTGTGAAAGGAACCAAAAGAGACTGCAGTGGATTGAGTGCATTGGGAATGAACAGGGAAAAGGGGTTTAGAAAGTTAGGCTGAGAAGCGAAAGAGGGAGAGGAGATGGCTAACAGAGAGTCAGAGCGGTTGATTCTCCTTAATTTGGAAGTGGCTTCAGGTTATTAAAACCTTAATGAGAAAAAGCCATTAGGAAAGGAGAAAATGGAGAGAAAGGAGCAATATGAATAGAACAGGTCCCTCAGAGAGGGACCAGAGCATCCGTGGACGCCCTCGTGTGAGAAAACCATTTTCTGCTATTAATATTGATACAAAACCTTTCCTTCAAATGTTCTATGGGAAACAATATCCGGTTACAGGTATTCGGTGTTGTTGGTGGCTACCTAAATATGTCTGCGTCTTCCATACTAAACCTAAAGCATTATTTTATAACATTTCAAAGCCAATCCTTGATGACCCCAACAACTTGGATTTCCATATTAGAAAACAGAACCAGGTATACATATGGGTCTCTTTTACCTGGAATATTTTACTTCATCTGCCTAAATTAAATTGTGATGCCTCAAGCCCTAATTTTGACATGTTTAAGGCTGTCAGCAAACACCAATCGGAATTATGCAGCAACAAATACAAATTGAACGAATGTTGAACTTGATTCTTTCCTTGGTGAGTATTTGTCTTGTTAACACGTGTTTGACAGATTCACAGAAACACTGCTGTTAAAGTGCATTTCTTTCCCTGCCACTTTCGGTACCTCTTTTCCTCCTTGGCAATAATAATTTGCAGTTCGAGGTTTGCCAGGGCAAACCATGCCCCGTGTAAAACTTCAAGCGCCTGTGTTTTGATTGTAGGTTTTTGGGAAGAGTGGTAGTTATTTGGGGTGGTAAAGGAGATTTGAGTGAGGACATGAAGCTCTTATTTCTGTTCTCTGCAGTTACTCCAGATTGAGAAGCCCCAAGTTACCTGCAATTCATCAGTTGCCAAAGAACATGTTCCACTCCCTGACAAATTAACGTGCCCCATATGTCAGTGCTTGGTTTATAGATGGTTTGTCCTTTTTTATTTTGTATCTCATGTGAATGTGAGTTGATGTCAGAAACTACTTTTTTCTCTCTCCGTTTTGCATCAACACTTGAAAAAGGTCCCAAACACACACACTATCCAGGCTGGTAACCAAATGCATGAGGCAGGTTGGATTAAACCAATAATTATTAATTTTGCTTGCTCTGCTTCCAAGTCACATAAGTGCCAATTATGAGACCCTTTAAATGCTCTTTGGGGGTAAGCCAGTTGGCATTGCTAAAAATGAATGATGGGTGCAGAGGGATTCATTATTCTCTTCTTTGTGCTTTTGTGTGTATTTGCAATTTTCCATAATGAAAAGTAAAAAAATAAAATAAAATAAAATGCTTGAGAGCCAAACTAAGCAGTCACATACCATCTGCACCCTGGTTACACAAACTACTTTGCAATTCCCAGAAGGAATCTGTGCCCTTTTTTCTGCAGTGTTATTTGTGTGAGTGTCATGGGCTGAGCCCCTTGGATCTTTGCCTGTTGAGGAGACAACATGACAGAAGGGACCCCAGGCTTTGGAACTGAAAGTTGTCATGGGTATGAGTGCTCCTCTCACTACTGGCCATGCAGCTTTCAGACAGTTACTCTTCTCCTAACCCAGGTGTTCTTATCAGCAAGCAGAATTTACAGATGATACGTGGACAAAGTGACCTAATGTTTGCAAACATAACTCACAAACTCTGTTTGACTTTATAAAAGCTGGTTATTATTATTCAATAAAAGTAATTATACATTCTATTAATATATGCCAGCTAACCACTGTAAAGGCATGATGATGGGTCATCTGTGGCATCAAGAAGAAGAATTGCTGTATGAACAACTTCTTGTTTATAAATGAGAAAACTGGGGGTCAGAAGGGTGAAACACATTGAACAAAGGCACTGAACAGTGCTTGCCAAGGCCAAGTTTGAAACAAACGTGTCCCACACCTGCTTGTCACCTGATTCTGCACAAGCGCCAGCGACAGACAGAAACTCTGCTGTAAATTTTCAAATCAGTCTTTGACCCAGAAACGTTACCTCTACAGAATGCAAATTCCATTTAATCCAAGTTGAGAGAAAGGAAACTTCACCGCGTCTTTCAGACTAGACAACCCAGGCCTATGGGATTTCCACTTTATCAAAACTACTGAGAGGCCTGTGGGTCGATGGCAAAGTTGGCCACAGCCTTCCTTTTTTCTCAAGTTCTCTGCTCCCAGCCCCCACCTGTGTGGGCTGCGGGAGGTGTCAGTGCTGGAAGGTGGGCCTTGGAAACAGACCCCACACAGAACATAATGGCAAAGTAAGTAACCAGAAGTGCACTAGTCATGAGTTGCAAACCTGGGATCAACGACTTGCCATTTTTTAAGATTCCTTTATATGTTCTTTGCATTATCTTTTATTTTGTTAATTCTCTTTTTTTAATTGCATTTTAGGTTTTGGGGTACATGTGCAGAACATGCAAGATAGTTGCATAGGTACACATGTGGCAGTGTGATTTGCTGCCTTCCTCCCCTTCACCCACATCTGGCATTTCTCCCCATACTATCCCTCCCCAACTCTCCA
>CAUYOR010099754.1:0-11448 GCA_963573925.1 Callimico goeldii | reverse complement strand
CCAGCTACTTGGGAAGCTGAGGCGGGAGAATTGCCTGAACCCAGGAGGCGGAGGTTGCGGTGAGCCGAGATCGCGCCATTGCACTCCAGCCTGGGTAACAAGAGCGAAACTCCGTCTCAAAAAAAAAAAAAAAAAAAAAAGGATCAGGGACCTGCTTAAAAAAGCAGTTCTGCCCTGTGGCAGAACAGATGTACCGTGATGGGGGATCCACCCTCGTGCAGACTGCCCGGGTTCTCCAGAATGCAGTCTGGGAAGACTAAGTCAGCTGAACTGCATAGATAGTTGCTGCCCCTACCCTGCAGGGGCTTTGTCCCAGGAAGAGATCAGAGTTCTGTCCATATAACTCTAGCTGGAGTTGCTAAAATTCCCCCAGGGAAGCCCTGCCTAGTAAGCAGGGATGATCTGGGGTCCCAATTAAGGAAGCAGTTTTGCCACAAGCTGGCTCAGTAGCTGTACTGCATTGTGGGGAACTCCTCCCAGTCTGGACTGCTTGGACTCCCTACAGCTGTCAGACAAGAATCACCAACTTGAACTGCAGAGATCCACCTCAGGAAGTCTCCAGCCTGCTGTTGCTGGCTAGCTGGAATTCCAAGCCAGTGGGTCTTAACTTGTGAGGTGCCATGGGAGTGGGGCCTGCATAATGAGACTGGATAGAGGAATGCACAAATGGATCTCAGACCTTGCAGAATTCCCAGGGCCAGAGTATGCAAAACTCCTGTGTCTCTATGTGTGCCCAAGCACCACTTCACCAAGACTTCACACAGCTCTGTGCTTTGGCCCTAGGCCCTAGAGGGAAGGGTTCACAAGAGGATCTCCTGACCTATGGATTGCAAATATCCATGGGAAAAACATTCTTTCCTAGGTGGGGTCACACAATCAGTCACTGCCTCCCTTGGCTGGGGGTGTGGGCTCCCCTGGCTCCATGCTGCTGTCAGGTGGGCCATCACGCCACCTTGCTTTTCCTTGCTGTCCATGGGTGGAGCTGTCCACCTAGTCAGTCCCAATGTAAGAACCTGGATTCCTCAGTTGAAGGTGTAGAATTCACTCACTGTTTTTATTCCTCTTTTTGAGAGTTGTGGACTGTGGCTGCTTCTAATTAACCATCTTGTCCCACCCACCCGCAAAAGTTAAAATTATTTCTTTAAAACATGTGTTGATATCGTTTGGCTCTGTGTTCCCACCCAAATCTCATGTCAAATTGTAATTCCCAGTGTTGTTGGAAGATGGACCTGGTGGGAGGTGATTGAATCATGGGGGCAGATTTCCCCCTTGCTGTCTCATGATAGAGTTCTTACAAGATCTAGTTGTTTAAAGTGTGTGGCACCTTCCCCTTTGCTCACTCTCTCTTCTGCTGGCCATGTGAATATGTGTCTGCTTCGCTTTCATCTGCTGCCATGATTGTAGGTTTCCTGAGGCTTCCCCAAAAGCAGAAGCCTACACAGCCTACAGGACCATAAGCCAATTAAACCTCTTTTTCTTAATAAATTCCCAAGTCTTGGGTATGTCTTTATGGCAGTGAAAGAATGGACTAATGCATGTGTTTTGAATTTTAAAAATGTTGCAAACATATTTGATATTAAAAACCATAAAAAAGAATATCATCACAAATTCTACTACTCCAAGATAACCAATTATACAATTGGTAAATGTATTTTTGGGAATTTTTTCTATTTTTACATATACTTTTTTTTGCTTTTATAAGACAAAATTACAACATTATATATATATTTTAAATTGTACTTATAGGGAACACTTATTTAACTTGGTATATTGTGTTTTCCCATGACATTGTTCTACAACATAGTATTTAATAGTTTAATCTTCCATTTTTCATAGATTTTTAGTTGTTTGCTTTTATATATGTTAATAAATGTAATTGTTACCTCTTCAGCTAGATTGTAAATGACTAGAAGAGTGAAGATTGTACTTTCTCAATATCTCCCCAAAGGCTCACAAGAAAGCTTTATAAAAAATGGTTTAGACGACTTTAATAAAACCAAAGCTGGTCCCATTCTCTTCCGGTTTATAGTTAATGTATCTTTGAAACTATTAGTAGTTACTGGAACTCTATTCAATAGTTGCTTGAGTTATTGTTGTTTATATTCATCTAAAAATTACACTGAGCACTTATTTTTAAATAATCTGTAAATTCTCAAAAACTGAAAAATTACATAATTATTACAGAGTTGGTTTTTTTGAAGATAAATCTCAAACCTAAATAGATTTAAATCACAAAAGATTAAATTACAAAATTGAAAAGAAAAAGATTCTGATTTGTGGTTTGATTACCCATAAATATAAAAATGATTACATTTGTTCCTTCAACTCCAGTTAGGTATGGATCTAGGCTGAGGAAACTGAAGGCTGAGATTTATGGCAACTCTGGGACTACTACAACTAGTAAGAAGCTTCCATGTCTCCAGTTGTCAAGGCATTTAAGAAAAATGAGTCCAGGAGATGTTATTATTGTAAGAAGTACACAATGCTGATACTGTGAACAGAACAAAGTATGCCAACAATGGCACTTGGTAATAATAGTGTATTATATCAACAGACTTTCTTCTATCTAAAGGTTGCTGATTGCATTTTAAGTTTTTTTTTAAACCACAATTTCCCTCAGTTATATAAAAATTATAAATATGTTGTAAATGAACACTCATTTATCACTTAAATTAACTAGTAAACATTCTGTCAGATTTCCTCACCTCCCCACCTTCCCTCTCCCTTTGTGCACTGTAAACCACACACTCTCATTCACTCTCTAGTTTAAAAGTAAGTTATACAAGAAAGTGAAAGATCTCTACAAGGATAACTACAAAAGACTGCAGAGAGAAATTATAGATGACACAGACATATGGAAAAACATTTCATGCTCATGAATTGAAAGAATCAGTAACATTTAAATGGCCATGCTGCCCAAAGCAATTTACAAATTCAATGCTATTTCTATCAAATTATCAATTCTACTATTCACAGAATTAGAAAAAAAAATCTATTCTAAATTTCATACAGAATGAAAAAAGAGCCCAAATAGCCAAAGCAAGCCTAAGCCAAAGGAACAAACGCAGAGAATCACATTACTCATCTTCAAACTATAAGGCTATAGAAACCAAAACAGCATGGTACTGGTATGAAAACAGACACAGACAAATGGAACAGACTAGAGCACCCAGAAATAAAGCCACACACTTTAAACCACCTGTTCTTCGGCGAAGTTGACAAAAACAAGCAATAGGGTAATGAGTCTCTGTTCAATAAATGGTGCTGGAATAGCTGGCTAGCCATATGTGGCAAAATGAAACTGGACCCCTACCTTTAATATGTACAAAATTCCCAGTGTTGGGAAGATTTAAATATAAGACCTCGAAGTACATGAATTCTAGAAGAATTCTAGGAAATACCATTCTGGACATAAGCCTGGGCAAAGAATTTATGACTAAGTCCTGAAAAGTAATTGGAACAAAAACAAATATTGACAAATGAGACATAATTATACCAAATAGCTTCTGCATAGCAAAAGAAGCTATCAACAGAGTAAACAGACAACCTTCAAAATAAGAGAAAATATTCATATGCTGTGATCTGATGAAGGTCAAATATCCAGAGTTTATAAGGAAGTTAAATTTACAAGCAAATAAAAACAACCCCATTAAAAAGTGGGCAAAGGACATGAACAGACACTTCTCAAAGATATGTAAGTAGCCAACAAACATATGAAAAAATGATTGACATCACTGATTGTCAGAGAAATGCAAATCAAAACTACAGTGAAATGTTATCTGATACCAGTAATATAGACAGACGCTGGCAAGGCTGCAAAGAAAAGGGAATGCTTATACACTGTTGGTAAGGATGTAAAGTCTTTCAACCATTGTGGAAAGCATTTGGAGATTTCTCAAAGAACCTAAAACAGAACTACCACTGGATCCAGCAACTTTATTACTGGGTATATATCCAAAGGAAAATAAACCACTCTACCGAAAAGACACATCCACTCATATGTTCATTGCAGCACTATTCACAATAGCAAAGACACAGAATTAACCTAGGTGCCTATCAATGGTGGATTTGATAAAGAAAATTTGGCACATATACACCATGGAATACTATACAACCATATAAAACAAAGTAATCATGTCCTTTATAGCAACATGGATACAGCTAGAGGCCATTATCCTAAGCAAATTAATGCAGGAACAAAAAAACTAATGCCACATGTTCTCACATGTAAGTGAGAATTAAACACCAGGTACACATGGACATAGATAGGAAAAACACAAACTAGAGACTACCAGAGCTGTGAAAGAGAGAGAGAAGAGGGGCTGAAAAACTACCTA
This sequence comes from Callimico goeldii, assembly GCA_963573925.1. NCBI lineage: Eukaryota > Metazoa > Chordata > Mammalia > Primates > Cebidae > Callimico > Callimico goeldii. Next base: position 7,111 of record CAUYOR010099754.1, on the reverse strand, counting down.
TTGGGTACTATCCTCATTACCCAAGTGGTGGGATCATTTGCACCCCAACCCTCAGCATTATGCAATGTACCCATAAACCTGCACAAGTACACCCAATCTAAAATAAAAGTTAAAATTATTTTTTAAAAATAAATGAATTAGGCCGGGCGCAGTGGCTCAAGCCTGTAATCGCAACACTTTGGGAGGCTGAGGTGGGTGAATCACGAGGTCAAGAGATCGAGACCATCCTGGTCAACATGGTGTAACACCGTCTCCACTAAAAATACAAAAACTTAGCTGGGCATGGTGGTGTGTGCCTGTAATCCCAGCTACTCAGGAGGCTGAGGCAGGAGAATTGCCTGAACCCAGGGGGCGGAGGTTGCGGTGAGCCGCGATCGCGCCATTGCACTCCAGCCTGGGTAACAAGAGCAAAACTCTGTCTCTAAATAAATAAATAAATAAATAAAAATAAAAGTAAGGTAGGCATCATAATTTCATTTCTAAATATAGTTCAGAGGATATCACTTCAGGGAAAAAAAAAAGACATTATTCTTTCTTCACTATAATAGCAATTATCACAACTTTTTTTTTAATGGATAGAGGGGAGAGGAGCCAAGATGGCTGAATAGAAACAGCTGAGGTCTGCAGCTTCCAGCAAGACCAGCATAGAAGGTGGGTGATTTCTGCATTTCTAACTAATCTCACCGGGACTGGATAAGCCATGGATGCACAGCTAATGTACCTAGCTAATCTCACCGGGACTGGATAAGCCATGGGTGCACAGAGCGAACAAAAGCAAGGTGGGCATCACTTCACACAGGAAGTGCAAGGAGCCGGGAAACCTCCCTCCCCAGCCAAGGGAAACCGTGAGGGACTATGCTACCCAGCCCAGGTACTATGCTTTTCCCATGGTTTTTGCAATCCACATATCAGAAGATTCCCTTGTGAGTCTGCACCACTGATGCCCTGCGTTTCAAGAACAAAATTGGGTGGCTGTTTGGGCAGGCACCAAGATGCAGATTTTTTTTTTTTCTGAGATGGAGTTTCGCTGTTGTTACCCAGACTGGAGTGCAATGGCACAATCTCTGCTCACCGCAACCTCTGCCTCCTGGGTTTAAGCAATCTCCTGCCTCAGCCTCCCAAGTAGCTGGGACTACAGGCGTGCAGCACCATGCCTAGTTAATTTTTGTATTTTTAGTAGAGACGGGGTTTCACCTTTTTGACCAGGATGGTCTCAATCTCTTGACCTCGTGATCCACCCGCCTCAGCCTCCCAAAGTGCTGGGATTATAGGGGTGAGCCATGGCGCCCAGCCAGGAGATTTTTTTTATACCCCAGTGGTACCTGGAATCCCAACGAGACAGAACTATTCACTCCCCTGGAAATGGGGCTGAAGCCATGGAACCAAATGGTCTCACTCAGTGGGTCCCACTCCCATGGAGCCCAGCAAGCTAAGAACCACTGGCTTGAAATTCTCTGTTAGCACAGCAGTCTGGAGTTGACCTGGGATGATTGAGCTTAGAGTGGGGAGGGGTATCGCCATTACTGAGGCTTTAGTAGGTGGTTTTCCCCTACAGTGCTAAGGAGACTGGGAAGTTAGGACTGGGTAGAATTTCATAGCATGGCAAAGTGGCTGTGACCAGACTGCTTCTCTAGATTCCTCCTCACCGGGCAGGGCATCTCTGAAGAAAATGCAGCAGCCCCAGTTAGGGGCTTACAGATAAAACTCTCATCTATGCGGGAGAGAGCATGTGAGGGGAGGGATGGCTGTGGGTGCAGCTTCAGCAGACTTAGTCTTTCCTGCCTGCCAGCTCTGATGAGAGCAGATAATCCTGCCAAGGGCGATTCTCCCAGCATAGTGCACGAGCTCTGCTAAGGGACAGACTCCTCGTCAAGTGGGACCCTGACCCTGGTGTCTCCTGACTGGGAGAGACTTCCCAACAGGGGTCGACTGGCATCTGAGAGTTCTGTCTGGCATCTGGTGGGGGCCCCTCTGGAACGATGTTTCCAGAGGAAAGAGCAGGCAGCAATCTTTGCTGTTCTGCAGCCTCCACTGGTGATACCCAGGTGAACAGGGTTTGTAGTGGACCTCCAGCAAACTGCAGTAGACCTGCAGAAGAGGGGTCTGCTGTTAGAAGAAAAACTAACAAACAGAAAGCAACGACAACAAATTCACACAAAAACCCCATCCAAAGGTCATCAGCCTCAAAGATCAAAGGTAGATAAATCAATGAAGATGAGGAAAAACCAGCGTAAAAATGCTAAAAATTCCAAAAACCAACATGCCTCTTCTCCTCTAAATGATGGAAACTCTTCTCCAGCAAGGGCACAAAACTGGACAGAGAATGAGATTGATGAACTGTCAGAAGTAGGCTTCAGAAGGTGTGTAATAAATTCATGTGAGATAAAGGAGTATGTTCCAACCTAATGCAAGAAAGCTAAGATCCTTGGAAAAAGATGACAGAAACTGCTAACTAGAATAAGAAGTTTAAAGAGGAAGATAAATGAACTGATACACCTGAAAAACACAGCACAAGAACTTCATGAAGACTACACAAGCATCGATCACTGAATCAATCAAGCAGAACAAAGGATAACAAAGATTTAAGATCATCTTCAGTAAGGAATGAAGATTAGAGAAGAAAGAATGAAAAGGAACAAAAAAAGACTCCTGGAAATAGGAGACTATGTGAAAAGACCAAACCTACAATTGATTGGTGTACCTGAAAGTGACAGGGAGAATGGAACCAAGTTGGAAAACACACCTTAGGGTATTATCTAAAAGAACTACCTCAACATAGCAAGACAGGCCAACTTTCACATTCAGGAAATACAGAGAACACCACTAAGATACTTCTCAAGAAGATCAACCCCAACCCAAGACACATAACCATCAGATTTTCTGAGGTTGAAAAAAGGAAAAAATGTTAAGGACAGTCAGAGAGACAGGTCAGGTTACCTACAAAGGGAAGCCCATCAGACTAACAGCAAATCTCTTGGCAAAAACCCTACAAGCCAGAAGAGAGTTGGGAGCCAATATTCAACTGGCATGAGATGGTATCTCATTGTGGTTTTGATTTGCATTTCTCTAATGACCAGTGGTGACGATCTTTTTTTTCATATGTTTTTAGCCGCATAAATATCTTCTTTTGAGAAGTGTTTGTTCATATCCTTCGGCCACTTTCCAATAACAAAAACTGCATCATTATCTCAACAGATGGAGAAAAGTCCTTCAGTAAAATTTAACACAACTTAATGCTAAGAACTCTCAATAAACTAGTATTGATGAAATGTATATCAAAAGAATAAAAGCTATTTATGACAAACCCACAGCCAATATAATACTGAATGGGCAAAAGTTGGAAGCATTCCCTTTGAAAATTGGCACAAGACAAGGATGTCCTCTCTCACCACTCCTATTTAACATAGTATTGGAAGTTCTGGCCAGGGCAATCAGGAAAGAGAAATAAATAAAGGATATTCAAATCAGAAGATAAGAAGTCAAATTGTCTCTATTTGCAGATGACATGATTGTATATTTAAAAACCCCATCGTCTCAGCCCAAAATCTCCTTAAGCTGATAAGCAACTTCAGCAAAATCAGGATACAAAATCAAGTGCAAAAATTACAAATATTCCTATACACCAATAATAGAGCACCAAATAATGAGCAAATGCCCATTCACAATTGCTAGAAACAGAATAAAACACAACTTACAAGGGATGTGAAGGACCTTTTCAAGGAAAAGTACAAACCATTGCTCAAGGAAATAAGAGAGTACACAAACAAATGGAAAAGCATTCCATGCTCATGGATAAGAAGAATCAATATCATGAAAATGGCCATACTGCCCAAAGTAATTTATAGATTCAGTGCTATCCCCCATCAAGCTACCATTGACTTTCTTCACAGAATTAGAAATAACTACTTTAAATTTCATATGGAACCAAAAAATACCCCATACAGCCAAGACAATCCTAAGCAAAAAGAACAAAGCTGCAGGCATCATGCTATCTGACTTCAAACTATACTGCAAGGAAAGTAACCAAAACTGCATAGTACTGATATCAAAACAGATAGATAGAACAATGGAACAGAATGGAGTCCTCAAAAATAACACCACACATCTACAACCATCTGATCTTTGACAAACCTGACAAAAACAAGCAATGGGGAAAGGATTCCCTATTTAACAAATGATGCTGCAAAACTTGCTAGCCATATGCCAAAAATTGAAACTGGATCCCTTCCTCATACCTTATACAAAAATGAACTCCAGATGTATTAAAGATTTAAATGTAAAATCCAAAACCATAAAAACGCTAGAAGAAAACTTATCCAATGCCATTCAAGACACAGGCATGGGCAAAGACTTCATAACTATAACACCAAAAGCGATTGCAACAAAAAACAAAATTGAAAAATGGGATCTAATTAAACTAAAGACCTTCTGCACAGCAAAAGAAACTATCATCATAGTGAACAAGCAACCTACAGAATGAAAGAAAATTTCTGCAATCTACCCATCTGACAAAGGTCTAATATGTAGAATCTAGAAGAAACTTAAGCACATTTACAATTTTAAAAAAAGGTGAACAAAGGATATGAACAGACACTTCTCTAAAGAAGATATTTATGCAGCCTACAAACATATTATAAAAAGCGCATCATCTCTGATCATTAGAGAAATGCAATCAAAACCACAATGAGATACCATCTCCTGACAGTTAGAATGGTGATTATTTAAAAGTCAGGAAACGACAGATGTTGGAGAGGATGTGGAGAAATAGGAACGGTTTTATACCGTTGGTGGGAATGTAAATTAGTCCAACCATTCTAGAAGACTGTGTGGTGACTCCTCAAGAATCTAGAAGCAGAAGTACCACTAGACCCAACAATCCCATTACTGGGTGTATACCCAAAGGATTATAAATCATTCTATTATAAAGACGCATGCACATGTATGTTTATTGCAGCACTATTCAGAATAGCAAAGACTTGGAACCAACCCAAATGCCCATCAATGATAGGATAAAGAAAATGCACATATATACCATAGACTTCTATGTAGCCATAAAAACATGAGTTCATGTCCTTTGCAGGGACATGGATGAAGCTGGAAGCCATCATTCTCAGCAAACACAGGAATAGAAAACCAAACACTGCATATTCTCACTCATAAGTGGGAGATGAACAATGAGAACACATGGACACAGGGAGGGGAGCATCACACACCAGGAACTGTCAAGTCGTGGGGGCAAGGGGAGGGAGAGTATTAGGACAAATATCTAATGCATTGGGTTTAAAACCTAGATGACAGGTTGATAGGTGCAGCAAACCACCATGGCACACGTATATCTATGTAACAAATCTGCACGTTCTACACATGTATCCCAGAACTTAAAGTAAAACTAAAAATTAAAATAATAAAATAAAATGGACAAAGAGGGATCGGAATTGACAGAGCTCCCTGATACTATATACCAATTTTTAAAAATCCAGGATCCAATCAGTAATCATACATTGGATTTATTCTCCTTTAATTTTGAACAGTTCACCTGCTTCTTTGTTTTGTTTTTTCATGATATTGGGCTTTTTAAAGAAATCCAATGTTAGTCATTTTGTAGAATGCTCTGTGATTTAGATTTCTCTGGTTGTTTCCTCCTGATTAGATTCAAGTTAAGCATATTTGGTAAGAATATTACATACATAATATATTTTTCTAAGGAGTCCCTTCTGGATGCACACAAAGGCATTGTCTAATTATTGCTGATGTTAAGTTTGATCACTCAGTTGAGGTGGTACATGCCAGATTTCTCCACCAGATAGTATGCAATCTAAGGGTTAATGCTTTGATATTTCATGAATCCCATTTCCCCATACAATTTCACCAAATTGTTTTTAACATGTTTTGATTATCCTTGCCTGAATTAGGTATTATTCTTGAGGGTTGTAAGACGATGGTTTTCTATGCTATCATTTCTTCTGCAGTTACTGGCTGGACTCACTAGGTTTTTGTTGTTGCCATAATTGTTTTTTGTTAACTACTATTGACTCACAGGTTCTTTTTTAAAATTACATCTCTAATACCACCAGCAACAAACTACAGGTAAAGTTCAGAACGTTTTTACTTGATTTTTTGTCTCAGAAAAAAAATTATAGAGGAGATAAAGTCAGAGTACTCTGTCCCAAGTTACTTGAATTAATTGGTTACTTGGCTGAGAAGATCATATTGTTAGAATTTATATACAGCGTAATCTAAAAGTCACATTTTCCATTCCTGCAGTCATTTGCACCATGACTAGGATGGCCCATGTGGAGCAAGGCAAAGTGAAGAAATGTTGGAAGAAATATTACTCAAAATGAACATCTGCAAAAACAAAAGAATAAGATGATACTTTTTGAGTTTTCCATTATTGTGTAAAACAAAACAAAGCAAAATTCTTAACATATCTTATTTGATGAAGCATTTGTTTTCTGGTGTGACCTGGTTTTTCCATTTATAAACCAATACTTGAGAAAATAAATTCATTTCTAGTTATATTGAATACAAAATGCCAATGAGCTATCCAGCTGAAGATGCATAGCAGGAAATGTGGATCTGAAACCTAACAAACTGATCAAGAGCATTGGCTCACTGTAAAAATTAAAGCTATGGCAGTAAATAAGAAAGGCAAGATTATGAGGAGGAGAAGAGAGCCCAAGGACAGCCTCCTGGGGCAAAGTATTTCTGGTAAATGAAGAGGAGGATGTGATAAATAAGAAATAGAGAAGGCCAATAAAGGATTTTTTTTCTAAATGAAAATACTTGCATTTAGGCTCAAGGCTACATGCTTCTTTATACATTGATAGGTGCCAATTGCTCAGAGAATGATACCCCAAGTATGGGTGCTTTGGCACATGCTGAGTTCTTTGAGCTGAAAAAGCTTGGAAGGGCACCAGAAACAAGGACTCTGATCTTCCTTACGCACTCCTTTCTCCTCCAAGGCATGTCATAAAAACCAGAACTCTTCCCTGAAGTGGGTCATAGAAACTAGAAATCCTTACCCATAAAGCAAGCCATGAAATCTGTTAAGGTTGCTTTCTAAACTACCTTCCCTAAAAGGGAGACCCTTTTGTCCTGCCATGTACCC